>JACGCK010000490.1:0-20273 GCA_014925825.1 Pholiota molesta
TTTCGGTTAAGAGACATTTCGTCTTGCTGATAATTCTTTAGAGACGCAAGCTGTCGCGGGAAGATGGAGAGCACTAACAAACGCGAAGCTAAGCGCATTCAAGGATATCTATCCCGCTAATGTCATGATCGACATTCTGATCAACATGCTGTTCCTCTGCGGCTGGTCGGCGTCGAGCGAGAAGTCGAAGAAGGCCGTAGTGTTGATGCAGCAAATGGTTTTCAACATAGAAAAGATGGGGAGTCAGATAAAGACAGCAACGAAGGAGGGAATAACCACCGCCGACTTGGACGTGTTCGTGGTCCATTCCCGGGACTCGCTGCGGGACGGAATGGAGGACGTCTACGCCGACGGCTCGAGCGGAGATGCCATGAATTCGGAGACGGACAACAAGCGAGTGCTGTGCACGGTGGGGATGGGCTTACGCAGGACGATCATCAAGCAAACCGAAGGTAGGACGCCAGAATACAAGGAAGAAATCCTCCTGAAACCAAAGGTGGCGCTGGCATCGGTGCTGGATAGCGGGCGTGAGGGAGCGGAGCACCAGGGGAAGAACTAAACCGTTGGATCGATTGGGACGCGATTACTTAGTGTATGCATGGTCAGATTCGCCGGCAGGCTTGGGGAATCTTTCTTGACGGCTCAGGAGGTTTGGATATATCGTGTACGAGTGGGGTACTGTTGACGTTGATGTGTCGATCGATTACTAGTAGTAATTTAATTTATCATAGCAGCCACTTTGAAACCTCAAGCTAATGCTCAACGAAACATAGTAGTTGGCACTCACAGCAAAATACACCGTCAGAGAAACATTATTCTTGGACGATATGGCTTATCGTGTTATTCCAAAGATTCTTTCTAGTTATTTAATAGGGGAATCAGAGGGCCATATCATATTATCAAGGTCGCGTAAGAGCCAAGTTTTGGTCCTCGAATTGAGCAACCCATGACAAAAAAGGTTCCAAAGCATTAGTGGGACAGAAAGTTACTGTTGTTGCACGATGTAGCATGAATGTAACAAGGTATAAGCTATAATATCTACTGTAACTTGTATACATCAGCAAAAAAGCAGTATTAATACGTAGGTTCGCCTAAATATAATTCATACATAATGGATTTCAGCCCGAGTATAAGTATGCGAAAACCCTTTTAACCATCTTGTAATGTAGCTACGGTTATTATACCCATTATGATTGCATTCTGGTATGGTGGGTCAAGTGGTCAAAAAATAAACACTATATACATACACTGCGCGCGGACACATATACCAAAAAAAATAACACATAGTTATTTTCAAGCATTATAATAGAAAAGTAGCCTACCATACATAAAACAATGAAAAACACCTTCCTGCGCGCGGAAACACTGTCTGCGCGCGGAGACAGTGCTTGCGCGCGAACATAGGAGCGGAGTTGGGACCGGGCCGCTATCCGTCACATCACGGTCACACATTGCTCTCAAGGCCCTGCACGCTGAGGGGTCTAAGTCTAAGGCATAAATTCAATATCAATCGAAAGCTACGGACCACCTCTACGTAATTATGTAGCTTATCAACGTCTCTGACTCACGAGGGAGGTAGTATGAGGAGAGGGTGGCATACTGCTGGCATCCGGTGGCTGTACACCAAGACAACATTGCCAAGTACAGCCAAACAACGCGCACGCGCCTCCCGAGGGACTCGACACTTGTAGTTGGCGCTTACCATTCACCTCCCCATCCATATGTAGGCTTCACGTAAACTATGTAGACCAATTATCTTTGTAAGGGCCCAATAAATGTTGAGAAATGTGCAAAGCAGGCTTGAAGCATGCACTCACATGCCACCAACATGGCACCATATTTCTTTTGCAGAGGCAGTGCACAAGTTCAACCTTAAATCAAGCACCCGGTAATTCTCTGTTGGACACACTAGGAGGTGAATGGTATTCATTGGTAAGCGCCAACTACAAGTGTCGAGTCCCTCGGGAGGCGCGTGCGCGTTGTTTGGCTGTACTTGGCAATGTTGTCTTGGTGTACAGCCACCGGATGCCAGCAGTATGCCACCCTCTCCTCATACTACCTCCCTCGTGAGTCAGAGACGTTGATAAGCTACATAACTACGTAGAGGTGGTCCGTAGCTTTCGATTGATATTGAATTTATGCCTTAGACTTAGACCCCTCAGCGTGCAGGGCCTTGAGAGCAATGTGTGACCGTGATGTGACGGATAGCGGCCCGGTCCCAACTCCGCTCCTATGTTCGCGCGCAAGCACTGTCTCCGCGCGCAGACAGTGTTTCCGCGCGCAGGAAGGTGTTTTTCATTGTTTTATGTATGGTAGGCTACTTTTCTATTATAATGCTTGAAAATAACTATGTGTTATTTTTTTTGGTATATGTGTCCGCGCGCAGTGTATGTATATAGTGTTTATTTTTTGACCACTTGACCCACCATAGTGTTGAGGGCGTTTGTTTTTGGCCATTAAAGGACAGATCAGTCACGTGATTTCAAATGTTCGGCGAATCCCGAAATCGCACGCTGACTCCGCTCGCGTAATGACGCTCTCCTGAATCCTCGAACTTGAAGGCTTTGCAGGTCTTTGCTTATGACTCTTCGCAAGCTGTATATATCCTCTGGAACACCATAATATCAGGGACTCCAATGCTGTCTACAGCGACGAGGACCGTCGCTGGACTCCATCCTAAAAAATGCACCATTATTACCAAAAAATTACGGACAGCGCGCAACTATGTTACTGCTGGTGCAGCTCCCATTGTGAAAATTCCTCCTGGATCGAAAATCTACGCGTTTGGTACACCTTCTCAAACGGACAGGGCCTTGATATCCAACCTCGACTGGACGGTACGCGACTCTGAAGCATGGGCTGTCGTGTCAGGGACAGGGGGCGGAGGAAAGGGCTCTATTTTCAAGGCATGTTGTCCAGCGCATCCATCTCGTTCAAATTCAACTAAGCTTATGTTTCTATTGGGATAGCATAGACCTTGCTTGGTTACATGAGACTCGCACCACCAAGCTTGGAAATCCAGGGACAGTGGGCAGAAGCAGGCGGTCTTTACCCCTTCCTGGCTTCGTCCTCCGTTGACCCATATACTCGGATATCGCATGTGTCGTTCCGCCAACGGTCTGGAGGCGAATCGGGAGCCTTCTTCGACTATACCGCTCGTTATGGCGCTATGAGAGAAGAAGAGGACCGCGTCACTGTCAGGGATATCCTCAGTACCCATCGGGCGGATAAATCCAACAGCGGACTCTTCGACACGTTGACGAAGCAGATGGGTCTGACATCTCTGCTTGATCTTCCAATGATCGCACTGAGCAATGGGCAAACACGACGAGCGCGAGTGGTCAAAGCCATATTGGATCGACCCGAGCTTTTACTACTCGACGAACCTCTAAGTAAGTAAATTCCCACTATCTTATAATCAATCTAATGACAGGCTCTGGATAGCTGGTCTTGACCCGCCGTCTAGAAAAGCACTCAACGAAACTCTGGAACACCTTCATCAGAACCGCTCTCCTCGGATGATCATCGGTCTTCGCAAAGGAGAAGAAATTCCCCATTGGATAACACATATCCTGGAGATTGAAGGTGGATTCGCTACAGCGCGGACAGTCTCACCCGCAGACCGCGTTGCCCATCTCAGTTCTCCTACAAGCCAAAAACTACCACAAACAATATCCAAGGCGGTAGGAGACTTGGTCGTCGACATGAAGGATGTCAATGTGAGCTATGGAAATCGGAAGGTAAGTTGTATCCGTCCGTAAAATGTAACATTCTTTAAAAACAGATAAAAACAGGTCCTTTCCAATATCAATTGGCAAATCCGTCAAGGAGATCGCTGGCACCTCCAAGGCGCAAACGGTGCGTTCCTCCAGTATCTCGCATCATTCAAACATGTATTCAGATTCATCTAGGCTCCGGAAAAACAACCCTCCTCTCCCTCCTTACAGGCGACCACCCCCAATCCTACGTCCAGCCGCACCTCCTCTTGCCCTCTCTCAACACCAACGCCACCCCTTCGCCTTTGCCCTCATCCTCCTCAGGCCTGACCCTGCAACCGCGCAAGAAAACTCCCACCGCCCACCTCCGGCGCCTCATCGGCGTCGTCTCGCCGGAGATGTTCGACGCCTTCCCTAGACGGCACCCGGGGATGAGCGTGTGGGAGGCGGTGACGACGGGGTTCGATGGCGGCTTCGTACCGCGTACACGGGACGCGGACGCAGGGACCCGGAGGACGGGCGGCGTGGGTGGGTGGACGTCGCGGATGAGGAAGTCGAGCTCAGTGCGTTTGACCAGAGTGTGCGTGCGGAGGAGCGCAAGGAGAAGCTGCGAGCGTGGCGCGTAAGCCGCTGCTGGGCGGTCCTCGCGGCCCTCGGCCCCGCGGCCTGGTCGCCGCCAACCCCCAACAAAGCGGAATCCCCGACCCCGGCGTTCGCCGCGACGCCCTTCACGTCCCTCGCGCCGGGCGAGCAGCGCCTCGTGCTCCTCATGCGCGCGCTCGTCGGGCGCCCGCCGCTCGTGCTCCTCGACGAGGTCTGGAGCGGGATGGACGAGGCGATGATCCGCGCCGCGAGGCAGTATCTGCGCGGGGAAGCGGGGGGTGGGGGCAGTGGGAAGGCGGGTGTGGATGAGCGGCAGGCGGTGGTGGTGATCACGCATTGGGAGGAGGAGGTACCGTGGGTTGGGGATGGGTGAAGAGATTTAGATTGGGGGAATAGAGGCATGAACGAGTGTATGTACTAGACATTTATAAGTGGACGAACATCTATTTTTCGTTGTCAATTATTTTTTGAGTTATTTGTCATGTTTGATGGGCGTTAGTGCGTCATTGCCGCGACAATCTCTTTGTCGAGTAAAACCACAGAAAAGCTCTGGCCAAGTAGATGCTGCGAAGAAATAAGATAATCCGACATGTAGTCGCGACTTTTTTTATTTGCAAATTGGAAATCATAAAATTGGAAACGGCGCGCCGTACGCATGGGTCACACCTTACTAGGCCTTACTACTGATTCTTGTGCAGCTTGTAAGGAACATTGTCCTCCGAAGACGATCACGGCTGAAATTCATCGGCAGCAACCAAAATCTTAAAAAAAGTGTACCAAAGAGAAGAAAAGTGCTACTTAGTAGTTGCAACAACGGATCAGCAAAAAGTGCATTAACATTCATTCGGGTAGTAAATTGGTGCTCAGGCGCTCATGCAGTATTATCAGTGGGATCGTAAACAATCGTCGCCGCGGTCCTAGATAGATAAAAGCAGGAAGAAACATGTCAATTCATCGGAGGGTGTGAAATGCACGTCTAGTGCCAAGAAAATAATGCATACCTTTTCTCGATACCCTGTTCAGCCAAAGACGAAGTTGATCAACAGTTTACCTTTTTCACGGTTATACATAGGACAACTACTCACCTCTTCCGTCCAGGCAACCTGGGCCTTCAACTCTGTCAGCCCAAACAGCAGCACAACATCATACTCTACCCGATAGTAGAACGTTCCCTTCGGGGCACCATGCTTCCGATGCCTCTTCTTTGGCAGACGCGAGGGGTCTAATTTAATTGAGCACAATTTGCTGTAGTTCTCTGCGAGAGAAAAAATGATCAAATTTTACACAGTTTATAAAGGAAGGGATAGCTTACTTCCATCGACGTCCATCCACTTTGGGTCAGCAATGAGTCCCCGATAGCACCAGATCGGCTGTGAGATATTACGATTCAACTCGCTCTCCGAATCTGCACTACAGCCATGCGCTGTCCTAAACTCGTTCGTTTCTTTGATTTGGGTGTTCTATGAATCAGAACCCTGTAAACGCTTCCTCATAATGTAAAAGAGATCGTGAGGTATAGCACCTTAGGAAGAATGACCTCAAAACCTGATGGAAGCCGCATATAACCCGAAATTGCCATGTAGGCCGTCGAGCTACGCTCGCGGTGGTCCGCCTGTGTAGGGTCGTAGATACGGTTGAGGGGAATCCCGTATGTCATCTTCGACACTCGGCTTTGCACAAAATGGTTAAGATAAAAGGAGATGGCACCGTCTGATACCGCTTTATTTCTGTTTGACGAAAAGCCATAAATGATACGAAAAAGAGGCACTGGGATAAGGACACAAACACATGAATTTCAGGCCGAAGGATATTGAGACCGGCGGGATTGAGCGAAGCAGAAACTATATCGAACATGTAATTGTTGGCTGAAAAGCCTCCTACGAGAACAACATGCTAAATAAGCTCGGTTAGAAACATTTGCGCAATGTGGAATTACAGAGGGAAGCCAGTCACAGAGATAGGGTTGTGCGAGGACATTTTTTGAGCCATCACGGCATTGACAATACAGTCAATAGAAGGCTTGAAAAACGACGCGACATCCATCCTAGGCATAATTTAGACGGTAATCGTCAAGAACGCAAAGGTCTTACCCAGCAGTTTAAGTTGTCCGAAACGAATGTTATACGCTGCATCATTGTCTCTGGTGGAACCAAACTTGACGTATTGATCATCTTCAGCTGTTCTGAACCGTAGCTTCGTGGTCTTGTCGAAGCAGCGGACAATATGTTCGATATCGTCAACAAAGCGAGATTCAGCAAGATAGCCTGAGTGGCCATCATCAGGTTTTATGAAGCAACTGTGCACGGCGAGATAGATTACAGACTCTTGAGGAACTGGTGGCATGGATGTTGACGAAAACAGAACCATAAAAATGACCTAGATAGGATCAGATTTAGAATGCTAAAAAGAAGACAACCGACATTGGGGAGCTGCTACTTCTTCAAATGTGGCCTTCGATACAGATACGTCCTGCTATACGAACTGATATCGATAGTGCCTCCTCCCGCATCAACAATTGCACACCATCACCATTCTGTGCAACATCCACTAAGCTTTGACTGGCAACGCACAGAAAGGTTGGAATCTTACCTTAATCACACCCTCTGGCAGCCCATTCTGGATGGCAAAGTGCAGACTGGCCTCTCCTTCGGTGACGAATGAGAGCCGCGCATACCCGCAGAGGTATCTGGGATAATCTCGCACGATAGCAGCCTGCGCATCTTGATTGCTCTGCGCCCTCCCAGCCATTGGGGTGGGATAACACAAAGTGGATTCATCCTTACAGACGCCCAGAGGGTGGCGCCGTTCGCATGTGTCTCCTGAATATAGCTTGATGCACATTTGAAAGATAGGCCAGGAAGTCGGCAAGACTCAACGACTGTCTTGTTGAGTGGCAGGGGCGGGATCTCGTCGCTGACCTCTTTCCTGCTCGGGGCCCGATTTTCGATCGCAGATGGAGTTTGAACCTACGAACATTTGAACATTCGCAAAGCCGTGTGATTCGTCAAATTTCGTCTTTGATCGCTATATTTTACGCACCACTGGGCCTTGTCCCAATTCCCCTCTTCTGCCTGCGCATAGATTTCTTCGCTCGCTGCCTCCGCACCCACAGCGCGTACCTTCCCATCGCGATCATAGTAGATGATGGTTGGGATCTTCGATGCGCCATTGACTTGCTCATGCGCAGGGAACCTATAGATTCAGCGTCAACATGAACGCATCGATCATCCACCCTTAGAGCGCCAGTACCTTGTTACACCCTTGATTTCCGGTACTTGCCCTGGATCAAGCACGCTACAACCGCCTCTCAATTAGTTTAGCGCCCATCGCGATGAACCAATTCCTCACCTGTAAGATATACCACTGTATGTGGTTCCGACATCAAAGGCAAGGACGAGCTTTCGGCGAGGACCTCTATACGCAGAACGGGATGGCATAGTGTCTGTGTATGAGAATTTGAGAAAGCAAGGCGGTGAAGTCGCCCACCCTATATTTGTTTGTATTTAATCCCTGTGTGCGCTGTTTGTGGCCAGGGAACCATTGTCATGTTGACAGGTGGTCGGAACATTGTTGTGACTGAACGTCAACGCAACTACTTTTATTGCCAATTAAATAAGTATTTGTCATAATTATCGTCACCAAAGGTCGTGAACGATTCACATTGCAATTGTGATGCGGTATCGAGCGTGCACAGAGTGTCGTTTTTTCAGAATAGTAAATGAAGGGGTTGCGTCAGCAGTGAGCTGCAGCACCTTGCCGTCGCGTTAGGTCATTATGTGGATATTCCAGATTTGATATTTAAGAAGTGTATAATGTGTCTCTTCCCAACCATTCTAGCTATGTACAAGAAACCAATGCTACCAGATTCGGAATAACTCAAAAGGCATAGGCACGAAGACTTAGAACAGCCGAACAATCTGGGCGGCCTCATGAATCATGCTCATACACGACGCTAGCAGGGCTCCTGAAATACAATTAGCACCATCTAAGATCTGCTAAATAACGGGACATACCTTTTCTCGACTCCCTAAAATTCGCGTCAAGTAGACTTCGTCAGCGCAGTGCCCCACAAAAAACTAAAGCACGATACAACGCACATTCTCCTTCCACGCAATCTGCGCCTTCAGCTCGGTCAGCCCAAACAAGAGGACGATCTCATAGTCAACGCGGAAGTACGTCTTTCCCTGGCGGCCTTTGCGAGGATTCAGATTGAGATGCGAGAGGTCCGCGGTGATCATGCATAATTTGCTGTAATTCTCTTTTTTTGGCAATCAGATGGGGTGGCCATTAATCGTTGCACTTTACTTTCACAGAAATGGAAGCGGGAGACGCTCACTCACTGGGGTCCAAATCCACCCACTTCTGTTCGGTGTGCGTGCCGCGGTAGCACCACACCGGCGACGCCATGCTCTGGAACCCCGTCCTGGACCTCGAAACCTGGTTGAACTGACCCCGGAACTCGGTCATTTCCAATACTTTAGTGTTCTAACCAGAAGGATCATCAACTCGTTGAAGTAGAAGCAGCGAATCTGAATATCACCGAATCGCGACTAACCTTAGCCAGAATAACGCAGAACGCGCCCGGTATCCGCGTCTCGCCAGACGGAGACACGAATTTCGTCTCCGCCCTTCTGATGTGCGCCGCATCGTTCGGATCGTAGGGGACGCTGCAGACGGTGCCGTACGTGAATTTCGCGACGCGCGCGCGGACGAAGTGATCGAGATAGAACGAAACAGCGCCATCGGATACAGCCTTATTCCTGCATCAGAGGAGTTAGCACATATATAAGTAGAGTACATAGAGATTTCCACTGACACATGCTCTTCCGGTCGTACGAGAAGGAGCGTCGGGTCCGTGCGGCGGAGAAAGGCGGTGAGGTCGTCGAAGAGCCAGTCGTTCGCGGAGAAGCCGCCGACCAGGACGATGTGCTGTTGAAGGAAGAAAGAAAAAATCTTTAGTGCGATGTCCATACTGACGTAAAGTGATAGAGCATCTAACTATTATTTTCTTGTCGGCGCTGCTTCTTTGCTCTAGGACCGATCGCTTGATGGCGGTAGCGGACGGCTGGAAGAACTCCTTGACATCAGAACTATAAAGCAATGGGGTCTATCAGAAAGGGGGTATCGGGAGATCATGGAGATGTACCCATTGAGCTTGAGTTGGCCGTGGAGGATGTTACGCTCGGGATCCTTGTCGCGCAGATTTCCAAATCTGATGTATTGAGGGTTATCTTCGTCTTTGAAGGCAGCTTTACACCTATTGTTGAAGCACCGGACGATGTGGTCGAGGTCGTCTATGTATTCTGAATCTTCTAGGTGTTCTAGACAAGCAGCGTATTGAGATGGAGACCCTGCGATGGGATGAAAATACGGACTTTCAAGAAAGTTTTTAGCGTTAAAGTTGACTAGCAGAGAGCCTGCAAATAAACCTAGAAACATAGGGATTAGATTGGATTAGAGTTCAACGATACAAATAAGCGGCAAAAATAAGTACAATGCGGAGCAGCGATTTCTTCGAAAGTCATCTCCTCTGTGTGATTCTGCCTGTAGGAACTGATATCGACCGTTCCTCCACCTGCATCGACAATCAATATCCCTTCACCTTTCTAAATGAATATGGATGGTTAGCTTTCATTATAAAAAACAACATATGGCATCAGGAATTCCGTACCCTCAAATTTTCAGCCAAAATACCACTCTGGATCACGAAATGCAGACTCGCTTCGCCCTCGGTGACAAAAGAGATACGACCCCGACTCCCCCGACTCGTCTGTTTGTTATCGGGAACAAGGCCGCCTAGGACAGCCGCATCGCGTAGTGCAGCCTGTTCCTTTCCACCCCAGCCATTAGGATGCGACAGCACGAAATCAATATCGTGCTTGACGGAAGACCAAAGCGACGGGCCATTTGCGTGACTGCTTCGAATGTAACTGGCGGCGCACTCTAGGAGATAGCGGTAGAAATCGGCGAGGACTTCCGTGACGGTTTTGTTCAGAGGAAGAGGGGGAGTTGGCCGAATAAAGCCTCCTCTGCGGGATCGATGGCACAGGTGGGACGTAGATGGAGTTTAAACCTGATGAAGTGGAATAAGTAGAGAAGAGAGGTCAGTTGAGGAAGTTTGACCGACCACTCTGTTTTGATCCATTGCTTCTCCTCGACCTCTTCCTGTATGCCTTCGCGCGTAGCTTCAGCGCCAATAGCTTGAACGGCACCCGAACAATCGTAGTATATAACAGTGGGTATCTTGGAAGCGCCGCTGGTGCGCTCCTGAGCTGGAAACCTTGACTTACAATATAAGTTCGAACCCTTACATTGAAAAATTCAATACGCATCCTACCTGGTGACGCCCTTAATTTCTGGCACTTCTCCGGGATTGAGGATGCTAGAAAGTAAAAGTATATATCTCAACGTGCATAAAAGCCGTGTGCAAGTACTAACCTATAAGAAATACCGCTATAGGTGGTGCCAACATCGAATGCAAGGACCAACTTTCGGCGAGAACCTTGATAGGCAGTGCGAGATGGTGACATATTTTCTGTAATCTAAGGAAAGCTTGGTCAGTCGCTGCAGTGGTTAATTATTTCGCTAAATCCTTGATGTCTTTAAGATACTGAGATGGGCGCCTAAAGAACCAGATTGCCTCCTGCTTGCCAAGGGGCGCCAGGAGGATAAATCGTAGTCTGCGTGACCGAACCACAACCGAACCATTATAATTTTTTCACAAGGGCACGAGCGAGGATAAGCATAATTAGGCGCCTAAGAAGAGGATCAAGCCATCGAGTTCCTTTACTAGCTATATGGTGGACGCAAATTGGAAGTTGATTGGAAGCAGATTGGAAGTAAAGAAGGTAAAAACAGAGCCAACTATTTTTGGGAACGCGCTGGCTTACATAACGTGACCGTTTTCTCTTCCTCCCGCCAACTGCTGCAATCAAGCTGCTATTTGCCTTCGACTTATACCACTTCGAATTCACCCTAGCGCCACACAAATACACTTGGATAGCCTAACATACCAAAGGAGGAGTATTTGGAAAGACGTTCCTTCGAGCAACTGACTCGCTCTGCAAAAGGTGCGTCCAAATAGTTCTCCTAACGAACAAAGTTAAACGCAGATAACACAGCAAATCAAACCAGCAAAAAAGGCGACTTCGCACGGGCACCGTGGCCGAGAAGAAGGCAGCAAAAAACGACGCAAGGTCGACCATCCCCACGGCGAGCCGCAGAACAACCGATTTTCCAGACCATCTATTACCTCAGAGCAGGCGGGAACCCCGTGCGCAGGCCCTTCCGCGCCATCTGCCACGTTAGCACCTCTATCGAATAGTCACAAAAACGGCGACGAAATGTCGTCTTCCAAAGGGAAAAATGTTCCTTCGAGCAACTGGCTCGCTCTGAAAAAGGTGCGTCCCAAATAGTTCTCCTGATAAGCAAAGTCTAAGGCAGACAACACAGCAACTCAAACCAGCAAAAAAACCGACTTCGCACGGGCACCGTGGCCGAGAAGATGGCAGCCAGAAACGACGCAAGGTCGACGGCGAGCAGAAGAACGACCGATTCTCCAGACCCTCTATCACCTCAGAGCAGGCGGAAACCCCGTCCGCAGGCCCTTCCGCGCCATCTGCCACGATAGCACCCCACAAGAACGGCGAATCCATTGCGGCGCTGCAGCAGATGGTCCTGGGCCACGTCGAGTACACGCCCCAGCAAGAACTGTGAGTGACATGCGTGCGTCCTCCTGCCTCGAGCATCTGCTTGGGTTCTAACGGGTATTCTTTAGTTCCGGAAAATATCTGTCTCTTGATTGTGAGATGGTGGGCGTAGGCATCGATGGCGCGGAATCTTCACTCGCGCGCGTCAGTCTGGTCAATTTTACGGCGCCGTCATCCTGGACGAGTTCGTGCGGCAGAAGGAGCGCGTCGTGGATTACAGGACGCAATGGAGTGGCATCCGCGAATCGGATATGATCAAAGGTGCGTCTCCCTCTGCCCCCATGCCAGGCGCGTCTAATTCCACTCTAACAGCGCAGAAATTCGAGGACGTCCAGAAACGTGTCGCTGATCTGCTGCAGGACCGGATCCTCGTCGGGCACGCGGTGCACAACGACCTGAAGGCGCTGCTGCTCTCGCATCCACGGGCCCAGACGCGCGATACCCAGATCTGCGCGTACAAGTTTGGTGTGGTCAAATCGAAGCGCCCGGCGCTGCGGAACCTCGTGCACCAGGAACTCGGGCTCACTATCCAGTCCGGGGAGCATTCTAGTGTGCGTTTTCGACGCTCGCCCGAGGAGAAGGCGCTGACATGCTGTTTTTAGATCACGGATGCGCGGGCGACGATGGCTGTGTACAGGCTGCACAAGAAGGAATGGGAAAAGGGAAGCAGACCGCTTCCCACTGCGACGTCGACACCTACGAAAACATCGACGAAAAGGAAAGCGATGGGCGAGTCTGACGACTCTGATGCAGACTCTGATTCTGATGGCGAGCCAACGCCGACGTCCAAACCCGCGCCGCTGCCTCAAGCAAAACAAAAAGCAAAAACGACACCGACGGAGTTCCCAGGCGGCGGCAGGAAAGGCGTCAGCTACGGGCTCTCGACCGTCGTTCGCACGAAAGCCGGCAAGTCACGGCCTTCAGGCGACGCAGGGGGGCGGAGTGGTGGTAGTGGCAGTGTGGCTGCGAATGCCAAAACGGAGTGGTGGAAGCAGCTACCAGGCGCGCTCCCAGCTGGTGGGGGTAGCAAAGGTTCTATCCGGGTTGCGGTGCAAGGTTCGAGTTAGTGGGTTGTTGCTGTTGATGCAGTTATGGTGAGTGTTCTGGATTTCTTTAGTTGTGGAACAGGACTGATGACTTCTGCTGCAGGTTCGGGGAGGTTTTTATGTTTTTTCTTATAGATAATCATACGCACATATCTACTTCGACAAAAACTTGGAAGTGTAAGTACTACTTATTTGAAAGAAGCCGGCTCAGCTGGCTCTGTGTACTAATGTAGTCTCGACTCCAGAACGTTTGTGACGAATATGGCTCGCAACCGAGTTTTGGAAAGTTGTTAGTCATCGCACTTTAGTCAGTCATTGAGCCGGGTTTTTTCTACCCATGCAGGCTGGGATCGAGTCTCTTTGGTCTCAGGATGCAGGCAGTGTGGCATTAAACTGGGCGCCGCAGGCCCGCAGCCCGACGCTCATTGCCTTAGAAACGTAATTCCTCTGGCTACTTTACAGAATTTATATTACTCACAAAATGTGAAAGTCGCCTCCTTGGAAAATATGAACCTCTTTAGCCTTCAACATTCTTCACCACGCCGTCACTCCCACTGTTACCCCGATAGACTAGGATTTACCAGGTTCCATGGTATATAAAGACGCTCAATGTCCGTTAGACATATTCTGTAGTCGCTCATCATTGTGAACTTGACGTTTCAATTCTACCCTCTCGCGAAGCAGCCAGTCCTTACAAGTAGACAGACACTCTGGTCTGGATAACCATTTCAATGGTCAATTTTCCAGCGCCTGTGGGAGGCACTCCCTTCCGAATAGACTTCGCCCCCTCGTTGATCTTCGCCGTCCTTTATGCGGCGCTGGTCCCTCTTATGGTGTTTCGCATGTTGAGTAGGCGATCGCGCAGCATTCTCCTCATTGGAAACTTCGCTTTCTCCGTCGAACGGTCAGTCATCCCTCCATTTTCTCGGTAAATTCTATTTTGATACATTCGCGTTTTGTCCGTTGTTATAGAGTTATCATTTTCGCTTTACGCGCGGTGCAATCCCGGATGAACGTCGTCGACTGAGCCCTAGTCTTGCAACGTATATGCAGATAAGCTTCGGCATTGGATTTATTGGCATCGCCAGCGATATCGCTAACCTCGTTCGCTGTCTGCTCGTCAATGCGACATACGGCCCAAGCACCTACGGACAGTCATCTGCAGCATCATCCAAGGGTGGCCTCATGGACGCGCCGTCGAACGACACTCCCGATCATCCGAGTTGAGGCAGTGGGTTCGACGCGGATCTGGAATTGTACTGCTTTTATTTTTCGGTGCCATTATTCCCGGGTTCATCGCCAACTGGAACTACAACCAGACGTTCAATAACCAGCAGCAGGCAGATACGTCGGCGATACTCAGGCGAGGCGTTAAACAAAGGCATCGTCACATTGCTTAACTTCTAATAAATTCCTGCCATTCAGATATGTGAGCACTGCCATAGCGCTTGCGCTCATTGTGGTACTTCTTACCGCGACATTGCTGGGAAAACTTTATCTGCCTCGTATTTGCGATCGTGGTGTGCTCATAACCTGTGCCATGACCGTTCTAGTTGTAAGTAATTGATTGTGGAGAAATAGCATACCCACACTGACCTTCTCCTCGAGTCCATTATGGCCATATATCGTTTGGCTATAATGTGGCGGCGCACCATTTCGCTTGCGGCGTTCAGTCCCCTCGATACTACCAATGCCAAAGCGGCTTTTTATATCTTCCATGTGCTCCCGGAGTGGCTTGTGACCCTCATCTTATTTGGGGACAACGCTCGAAAGACATACGGCACAGGCTTATTCGGCGATTGGCGTATTCGGGATGAATCCGATGAACAGAGGCAGAAGAGGGAGATGAAGGAGGTGGAGAAGGAGAAGAGACACATACCGCCACCACAAGACTGTTAGCCGGTAGCTATTTGGTGTTGGGTGAACCTATATCTTTCCTTCAAGAGTGAAACTAATTTTGTTTAATCAAAGGCTCTAGATATAAAACAGGATTAATTTTTATAACTTCCATGCTTCTGATTCTCATCATTTTCGTTTATCATTGTCGCCTCAAAGTCAAGAAATCAAAGAAACTCTTGCCTGCAAGTTGGAATCTCGGAATATCGCTGATCAATTTCAAGTATCATCCAGGCTCAGCGCTCAACGTTCAACGTTCAACGGTCACCAGTGCGAACGTTCCATGGATCTGAGCATAGTAATTTAATTCAATGATTCGTTTCATGGCTGTTTCATGCTTTCAGAGCGCTTTCTGCCATTCTACGTCGCGTTATGAGCAGTTATAAGTACAAATTATATTTGAATTATATCTAATCTTATCGAGGCGTAAGCACCGTGCGAACCATTGCACCAGGTTGACGCGATCTCGGTTGTTGAACCCTGTCTTCCAGCATGATGGCCGCATCATTTGGAAATCATATCGCTTCTCCCTTCCTTCCAGGCTGCAGTTCTCGTGAATTTCCCGTCTGGAAACCTCCCCGAAGATGAAGCAGAATACGCAGGCGACTATCAATGAGCTGATCGCGGGCAGCGTGGGGGGCGCGCGCAAGTGCTCGTCGGCCAGCCTTTGGACACGATCAAGACTCGTGCGCAGATTGCTCCCAGTTGAGTTGTATCTTGAATTGCTTCATTGAAGGCGATACTGATATTGAGAGCAGAAGGCATGTTTGTGAGTTATGCAACGGAGTCGTTGGTTATGATGTTGAGCACATTTGGAGTAGAATGGGCCGATGGATATTCTGAAGCAAACATTGAGGAAGGAGGGATTCTTTGCGCTCTATAAAGGTCAATCAATATCTCAAATACATTCCCTTGACACGAACCTCATAATATACTCGTAGGCATGGCCAGCCCTCTCATCGGAATTGCCGGCGTAAACTCCCTCCTATTCGCGTCATACGGCATCTCAAACGCATCATCTCGCCCTACCCCCAACTCTCCCTCAAAGAAATCGCCCTCGCAGGCGCCATGGCCGGCGTCGCCAACGCTTCCTTGCCAGTCCAGGTAGGACCCCTGTATCACTTTCGAAGAGCGCAGCCTGAAGTCATGTCCTTTGAATCTAGTGAGATGTTCAAGGTACGTATGCAAGGGCAATACGGAGCAGCGACCGACAAGCGGCTTTCTGCAGTCGTAGCTGAGATGTGGAGGGACTGGGGATTCCGGAAGGGGATAATGAGGGGATACTGGGTAGGTTTTGCAGCTTTCATTTTCCTTCGCATTGGAGCTCACTGGCTTAGGTGACGGTGGCACGCGAAATTCCGGCCTATGCTGGGTAAGTGACCACGTAATTCTATGGATAGTGTTCTTATTCCGTAGATTCTATGCAGGTTAATTGTTTGATTATGGCGAAGACGACTGCTGAATGATGCGTAGCTTTCGAGTTTTCTAAACGGCAGTTCAACCAAAAGTATGGCTCGGATATCCGGTTTGGGCTCTGCTTGCTAGCGGATCAACGGGTGGTGTACGAGTGCTTCCTTTCTTATTTCCTTTTTAATGATATATCTCATCGCAGATCGCGTACTGGCTTCATGTTATCCCCTAGGTATGCTTGGAGGTATAAGAGAATATCAAGTTACTAAAAACCCCTGGCTAGACGTGGTCAAATCTCGCATTCAATTACGGCTACCCTCCGACAGGTACACCTATACAATATATCGCACATGAGCTTAAAACAATCGTGCAAGAAGCTGGGATGTAAGTAGACATTTCCCTTCAATTCACAGGTGACTGAATAATTATTTAGAACTGGACTATTCCGCGGCCTTTCTCCCTCCCGTAAGATCAATTTATCTCCCCAATACATCCGCTGACGGTTAGACGAATCACGATGATATTAGTGCTTCGAAGGTAAGCAGCGAGATGGACTCAGAGCACCACGATCTCATCGTTTTCTCCTGCAGTATACCCGCGCTGCAAGCACATTCGCTGCATTTGAGCTTACCCGGCAATATCTTGAAACTGCCACAGGAGTTAAGTTCTCGTTGATCGGATTTGACGCAACGTGGGCCTAGTTGGTTGATGACAGTTGGTCCGACTCTCGTCGCAAAGGAAAGTCCGTTCACTCCATGTGACACACGCTTACTTCGGCGCCAAATCTCCTTACATGGTTTCAAGCAGATAACGGTCGTTTTTGACGGATTATGAGTTACTATTTCTACGCACGGACGGAAATATGTTACAATCGCAACAACCTGATGTTCACCTACGATGTCTGGCAGCGTCTGGTCTCTGCCTCGGCGGCGTCGGTGGACTTGATGTGATCAAAACACAAAAACTTGAAGTGCATGGAGTTTAATTATACATTAAGACTAAGAACTGACAAACTGTGCCACAGAGCAGCGCCATATTACTTATACGAAGCGGTGTCAGAAGCTGGACCAGGGCTCAGCTGGCTCTTTGGTCTCAGGATTCCTCGCTTCGTTCGGTCTATTCGTGCAGGCAGTGTGGCAACTGCGCGCCGCAGCCTGGAACTCATGCGCATGCTTGAACCGCTCATCGGCATCCAATTCACTGCCTTAGAAACGTAATTTCTCTGGCTACTTTACAGGATTATACACGCATTACTCCAAAGTGTTAAAGGATCAGCCTGCTTGGAGCATACTAACCTCTTTAGTTTCAACACCCTTCACGACACCGTCACTCGCCGTGCACTGTTACGCCGATACACAAGGATCCACTGACATCCTATGCTATGGATACAATGATTGCGCCGCAGGCCTAGTATGACACTTTGCAACATGTACATGTTTTGCCAGCCCATGTTCCATGGTATATAAATGCGCCCAGTATCTGTTGGACATATCTGTAGTTGCTCATCATTGTGAACTTGACGTTCCAATCCAACCCTCTCACGAAGCAACCATTCTTACGAGAGACTCTCTGGTTTTGATAACCATTTGCAATGGTCAACTTTCCAGCGCCTGTGGGAGGCACTCCCTACCAATAGACTTCGCTCCCTCATTCATCTTCGCCGTCCTTTATGGGCGCTGGTTCCTCTTATGGTATATCGCATGTTTAGCAGACGATCGCGCAGCATTCTTCTCATCGGTACAGTCGCTTTCTCCGTCGAACGGTAAGCCATTTACCCATTTTCTTGGCGAAATCTGCCTTAATGCGATCGACTTTTTTTCATCGTTGATAGAGTTGTCATTTTCGCTTTACGTGCGGTGCAATCCCGGAATGAATCTCGTCGTTTGAGCCCTGGTCTTGCGACGTATATGCAGATTAGCTTCGGCATGGGATTTATTGGCATCGCCAGCGATATCGTCAACCTCGTTCGATGCCTGCTTGTCAACCCGACATACGGCCCAGACACCTACGGACAGTCATCTGCAGCGGCTTCCAAGGGCTGCTTCATGGAGCCGCCGTCGAAAGACACTCCAGATCATCCGAGTTTGAGGCAGTGGGTCCGACGCGGATCTGGAATCACAGCGCTTTTATTTCTCGGCGCTATCATTCCCGGTATCATCGCCAACTCGAACTACAGCCAGACGTTCAATAACCAGCAGCAAGCAGATTCGTCGGCGATACTTAGGTGAGGAGTTGGACAAAGCATCGCCACGTTGCTTAACGTCTGATAAATTTTTGCCATTCAGATATGTAAGCACTGCCATAGCGCTTGCGCTCACTGTGGTACTTCTTATCGCGACGTTGCTGGGCAAAATTTACCTGCCTCGTATTTGCAATCATGGTGTGCTCATAACCTGTGCCATGACCGTTCTCATCGTAAGTAAATCGATTGTAGGAGAATAACATACCCTCACTGACCTTTCCTCAAGTCCACTATTGCCATATATCGTTTGGCTATAATGTGGCAGCGCACCATTTCACTTGCGGCGTTCAGTCCCCTCGATACTACCAATGCTAAAGCGGCTTTTATATCTTCCATGTGCTCCCGGAGTGGCTTGTGACCCTCATCTTATTCGGGGACAACGCTCGAAAGACATACGGCACAGGCTTATTCGGCGATTGGCGTATTCGGGATGAATCCGATGAACAGAGGCAGAAGAGGGAGACGAAGGAGGCGGAGAAGGAGAAGAGACACATGCTGCAAGACTATTAGCCGATAGTTCAAATGTTCCGGGGCATGCTATATTTGTCTTCTCAAAGTTAAACTAGTAAATAATCACCTCTTGATTTATAGTACAGAATTGGTTGCCTTGGACTTGGACGCGAAAATAATAAAACGAAAATGACGAGCTTTGAGACTGTATTTTCACGAATGCGTGTTTATTATCTGAGGCGTTTGGCATCGACACAAACGGAATATACTCCCAAGTGGGCGCCTAATTTTGAAGGGCCGATCAGTAATAATGGTAGTGAGCTTTCTGATGTTTCAAATTTTAAGAATCTGATCTTGCATCTTGTGGACCTCCATCAAATAGGTCCAATTTCCTGTTTAGTAAATCCCCAAAAGAAAAGCAACGGTAATATCAAATGCTGTGAAGACATTGAAAATTTCGTTGAGATTCGAATTGTATGATAACAATCGAAGGAATCCGGCTCATTTCTTCCAGTGGTTTTTATGAAAACTACTGTTGCTTTTTACGGCGAACTAGTGGGGCATTCATTATCGACCGCTCATCTGACAGTTTGAAGAGCAGCGTTTGCTATTAGCGCTTGATTGGCGCTTAAATTCCGATCACAGATATTTTCTCACGAAGCAAGACGATGTAGTGGTGTCGTTCTCCAAGTATTCTCTGCAATGATATTTGATTCAAGTCATTTATCTGGGATTCGAAAATTTGCATCTCGAAATCAGAACAGCCTATATAAAAATTATATTCATTTATTTTAATGGGGCTATAGAACCGAAGCTATCAGCGAAATTATTTACGTGAAAAACTTCCACCTGATACGACAATAGACCAGGATTCAGAAGATTAATGAGTGGCTTACTACGCGAAACAAAAGGCTAGTATTTTGAGACGTCATTGAATGCCAAGCTCATGCACCTCGTTACGCCCACGATTGTGTTTGGAAGAACATATTTTTTGTGACCTTCCACCTGCCATTCATTTGCTGAGACTGAGCTAATAGTAAATATCAAATCACTGCTTACCTGAAAGTCTAGACCGTTCCATTAATACTTACAGAGGGGGTGATGACAAATGATGCAGGCCACACATGCAATTTGAAGCACACCAAAAGCACGCGCTCCAGAGTTCAAACCGAAAGATTATACCTGGTTTAATCGTACACTT
>JACGCK010000491.1:0-20242 GCA_014925825.1 Pholiota molesta
AATTAAATTCTGATGTTCTCGTATGTAGGCCCAGGCGAAAGCTCCAGCAGCTCCAGCAACATTGCCACATACAGAAACGGAATCCTGCCGACAGGCCTGACTGGGCCCGCTGGTGAAGCGCGTAGCTCGCAGGCGGGGCCTTCGAGCGTATCCCAGCAGCGCCAGCACTACCCCCGCCGCCGCCGCAACAACAAGAATACCAGTACCAAGCGCACCACCTGTCCCAGGCCCCGCGCCCCCGCTGCAATTCCAGAGCCCGGTGACGCCGCAGATCCATGTCGCGAACACGGAGCGTGCGGCCGTGGGGAAGCCGCGGGCGCTGTCCGTTGTGCACGTCAAGTGGGACAGCGAGCGCAAGCGCCGGCAGGGGTACTTCGCGGCGCAGGACGACGGCGAAGAGAAGTCGCCCTTCAGGCACTATAATAAGACTGGGTGCGATTATGACGACTGATTCTATGGCTCGTCGGCGTCATTTGAGCTGGTCTGCAAATACCACTCGCAATCGAGTGAAGGAAGGAACGTTTTGTTTATCATCTTCCTCTCTTACTTTCTTTAAATTCCGTCGATTTATTACTTACTTATATGCACGCTTTAACGCTTTAATAGTGGGACTGTTGGATTGGATGTACATAGGATACGCCCTTCGATTGGAGTGGCAATGATTTATTATTACTTCCCATACATAATTTGCATAGTAGATTTACAATACATGTGTATATCTTTGATACTTACTCGCACATAATACATTTATCCATCGTTCTCCGCGGCATACGCGGAAGATCCTGTCTATATTATTATACATATACATACTACCATTTTAACTGCTCAGTACCATAGCCTTGGGTGGTTTCACAGACCCGAGGGTACACCTATCCATAATTAAAAGGTCTGGGTGCAGTGCAACGTGCGCTGCATCGCGCAGCGCACCGCGTCTCGGTGCGCCACATATTGCTGTGGGTCCCTTTGCTTATTTAATTCCTCGTTTCATCATTCTCGCGTTGTTCTCGCGTGCTTTTTGCGTGGTTTACCCTTCACGCTTCCTATTTACCCTTGGCAACAATGGCAAGGGTCCCATAGGGTCCCATTGAATCTATGAAGATCTATAACTATCTTTCCACGTGTCATGACCGACTTCGGAGATTGTATGTGGGGAGGGGCAACGCTCTGCCAAACTTCAACTCCGCCCATTCTTTCCCACACGGTTATTTCGACGAAGAAAGTGGTCCGCATCGCCAACATGCTACACAGTCAGATATGGATGATCTCTAAGTGAGAAGAAGCAGTCAGATGTACTTAGAGATGAAAGTCTAGTTTCTCTTTTTTTAATAGCTATGATACTGCTCCCAATAGCCATAATTCATACATCATATCTCAAGACCAAAACAATTTGATCCAATTTTAAAAACTAGACATGGCAGATGGGGTCGATTAGTGGGGAATACGCCCAAAAAATAGCCTAATCGTCGATAAATTGATCGACTTAGTTCGGGTGCAAGATTGCAGGCCAAAGTGTCAGCACGTGACATCAAAATACGCGTCGAATGCAATTAAGCAATGCATCTTCGCGGAAAAAGCGCGTTCAGAGTGTCTTTTGAGCGCGTTTCTCGCGTTTTATCATTCAAGCTATAGGTTTCTGTACTCACCCCAATTTTAATTGAATTAATCGATGGAAAATATTGACGGATAATGAGCGGCAGGAACTGCGTCCCGCGGAAACACAGCTCGCGCAGGTTCGCCGTGTTCGACAAGAAATTGGCTCCGGGTGGATACGCAGGCCCCGAAACTTTAGACGTGCAGAACAATTCGGGTCTATTTCGTCGTCGAGGGATTTGCGCCAGTGGCAAGCCGCAAGATGGCTGATGGCACACCAGCTTGAAGATGTGGATGAGGATTTCTATAGGAAGAATGTCTATCGGTGGAGTGCGGTGTCCTTTGGTGCGGACCTCGATGGATTCTGGTATTTGCTTCACAGCAAGATCCATAATAATCTATACTTACTCTGAGGCCACCTCTGGTTTTGCTCTGATTTGACACCAACACTCAACTTGCAATTTCAGTGCTAATATCAGAAATAATATCAGCTGAATATATCCTATATGAATCATATATATTTATATTGTAAGGTTCCTGGTTCAGAGTGTCTGAGGACGGCTGAGGTTCCAACCTATGCACGGAAAGGCGAGCGGACCATCGAGTCTCTGAAATTGGCAGGGGACAAACAAACGTCAACAGCACGCTTTTAGAACCGGAGTTGCCCCTCCCCATTGTATGGACCCGTTTTATACAATATTGACCCTTATCGACAATGTATAAATGTAAACCAACCACGACCGCGCGCGATCTCATTGGCTAACGGACGAAATATATGACCAGCGCTGGTGTGAGCCGAGCTGACACAGTTTGTTTGTTTGCAATTTATTGTATGCATATAGAAAGACAATTAAATACGGTGGCTTCGAATCCAGAGCTTTTCGAGGCCTGGGCGTTTATTATTACGGTTATCCGGATAGAGTTTAAGCGCTGGTTCACGACGCTCAATTCAATCGATATTTATGTACTTAGCTCATATGTAGTACGTGCATCAAATTAGAGGCTAGAGCATAGTACTATTACTGTATGACTATGATCTGAAGATAATATATTAACGTATTCTGAGTTTTGCAACATTGACAGGACACGTCTTCGAAACAACTTCTGATTCGTGGAATTCTCCGGCTTCCAATCCAGACACTTACTTACCTAGAAACTAAATTTCTATGCCTGTGATTATCCAGATTTCGTTTGAGAGAAAAAGCCCTAAGTAGGTTCTGGTTAGCGATAGCGAAATGGCCTGGACCAATGGGTACTCAGTAGTATTGCCTCACCTCGTTACTTCCACCAATTACCAATTTGAATCACATATTTGCGATTAGGTTCCCATCCAACCAAGAAAGCTTTTCAACAAAGTTCACGTTTGGTCGACCTCAGTAAATGTCGTTCGTTACTACCGAATCTTCTTAGATTATTGATATCTTCTCTCGGTCGTGGCCTCAACGGAGCGTTAATAACTTTGCAACTCCTTGGCCATATCGTGCAGATAAGCTAGGAGATCGGCTGATCTGCCCTATAAATTTCTGCGAAACATGATAGTGCAGGCATAGTAATGGGCTTCGAAGGGGTAACATTTAGGGGATTTTTAATTCACACCAGCAGGATAACCGCATGGCGAACGAGAGCAGTTCTATGTAGATGTTTTACAGCAAGTATGCCATCGCAGCGGCCCAGGTGGCTCGTGAGAAATATAGGCCATTGACGCGGCAGTGGCGCCACCGAGAGCGCTAATCCAGCGCCTAAAGTCAACAAAATTCCACAGAACGCGTAGCGATACCTCCCTGTTCCTCAAAGAGAGTTTATTCAATGCATCTTACATTATCTAAAAACGTTACAGTATGCTCTTTCCAGCACAATGCTAGTACAACTTGTATCCTTTCATTCAAGATCCACGGGGCTGTCTCAGCTCCTTCCTAAGGTTTTGGCGCTCCAACCGTTTCTGCATGTTTCGCTTGAAAGGGAGGGTATCGTTTATACCCACCACGTTCCGCGTGTCCCTCGCATCTTCGGAGTACGTTATTCCGCCCACGGTGCTGAACAAATCGAACTGGAAATTAGGCCCCGGGACGTCTGCTTGGTAGAAGGCGTATCCGGCGGTAGGCGCTATACCCGTCGCTGGCTGGAAGTCGATGGTGGTGTCGTTGGGGAGGAAGGAGACACGCCACATGACGTTCGCGTAGACGCGCGAAGGCAGAGTGTCGTTTCGGACCTGTGCCGCATTTGAGTAAGAAAAGCACAATCGGGATAGATTTTGGCTGGCACTCACTGCTACCACGATTTTAAAGTTGAAGTTAAAATTATTGCTACTCCTGACCGGGTCGAACAAGACGTGGTCTTGGTCGATCTGATATCCGGTGCCTCCGTTATCCAGAACCGTGGGATGCGTCCCATCATGCTCATCGACCTCGAACCAGAACTTGGAGATGGAAGTGGTGGCGTTGATGGGCGTGTCGAAGTAGTATTTCTGGGGCGAAAAGCCCAAGCGTTGGGTCAGTACCGCCGTCGTGTCGTTCGTGCCGACGAATGGCGCCGAGCAGACACTGCGCGGGCACGAACCCCCGGTGCGGTTCTCCCATAGCATGGTGATGGTTCTGTTAGGATTAGCAGCGGAAAGCTAAATAATATTAATTGTACGGTCAGCATAGAAATGACCTGGGACTTAAAGATAGAGTACTCACCCTAAGCATGGCTTTCAGATTGAGCGCACCCTCGGTAACGGACAACTGGACGGAAGCAACTTTCACAGGAACAAATTGCACGACGTCAGATAGCACGACGTCTTTAGGCACGGTATTTATCATGCGTTCAAGAAGATCCTGGCATGTATTGGCGAACGCTGAGGGCGAGGACATGCTACGTACATCGAGAATTTAGCATAATCTTCCACTTGATCAATATTTATCGCCTCACCTTTGCATGGTCGCATTATTGTCGCTGCTGAAGATACGAAGATCCGACAAGTTCGTCGTGTTCGCTGATACAACGAGCGGGTTCTGAGAGGTCCCATCCAGATATTCCGTCACGCTACAAAGAAAAAGCGTTCGTCCAAACAGATAAAATACACCAATCACACAAACCACTCACACAGAATTGTCATACGCCGGCGTCGCATCGAATGTTTCGATCAACTGCGCCCCATCCGCAGGCGCGGGCACGATGCCCGGAAAGTCGGGAAAGCGCACCCCGCCGAGCGTATGCCCGCACGCGACGAGCCCAATCATCTCGGACGAGGTGAACCCCTGCTGGCGGAAGATCTCGGTGTGCGTCGCCAAATCCTGTTGTGGCTCCGGCACGCCTGGTGGGCCCGCGACGATGGCGTCGACACGGCCCATGCGAAAGGGGATGCTGGGGCCGCCGCATTCTGCGACGGCGAGGACGGTGCCGATGCCTATGATGTCGGATTCTAGTATACATAGATGCGCAAAGTGATTTAGCAGCGATATAGCAGCAATGAGAATTCGTCATGGCATAATGGGATGATAAAAGGTGGACACCCACTGGTGATGTACTTTCCTGGAAAATCGATGAAGTCGAATTTAGTGACAATCATGCCGACACCAACGTTCTATGGAAAGATGAGGTAATTACAATAGATTTACATAGAATACCTTGCTTCGTACCTCGTCGCGGTCCAGTTCAAAATACAAGGACGCGTCCAGTCCGCCTGTGCCGTCGTCGATGTTATGCGTCGCCATGTCGTGGTAAGCCTTTACGAATGCATGGGTCAGAACATCATTGCAAAACCACGTTATGAAAGAAAGCAGTCGACGCACGAAACGCAGCCATTCCGCCGCCGTGCTTGCATTATCCTGCGGCTGGCACCCGTTCAGGGTGAGGTGCAAAGAACCGAATCCAGGCGGCTCCGGCTCGAATTCGTACAGCAGACCCTCTATCGCGTCGAACTGGGGCGAGGGCCAATGATAGGCCCGCGCCGTCGTCGCGAGGAGACAAAAAGCGCTGAACGCCGTCAGTTTCATCCTCGATGGATAATGAAGAATTCAAGCACCATGATTCATCCAATTTATAGTGTGCGCGGACGCCAATGTGGGGTTAAAGTCGCGTACTTTGGCTTTCGCATGTCGGTAGGATCTAACCGCAACAGCGTCCAAGCCCTTCTTTAAGTTCTTATAGCCATGACATCCATCAAAGGCATTTGACAGTCGCGGAAGAACCCCTGAAAACTACCCATGATGTTTGTTCTGCGTCCGGCGTAAACCGTCCGCCCCGGCGAAGGTCTGTAGCTTTCGGACATAGCAAATGCCCAATTTTCAGCCCAAAGTCTGTGGCAGAAGTCCGGCCATAAAGCTACCTTTGCCAGAGGTGTGTTCACGAGTCCGGCCATCGGATGGTTTAGATGGAGGGGGAGAAAATTGGTGGTCGCGACTGGGTTGTTCGTCGTTCGCCGTCACGATGAGAATGTCGGTGAGGGAAAAAGAACGTTTTACAGCAAATATGTTAGCGGCCCGGGTGGCTCGTGGGAAATATTGGCCATTGACGCGCCACCGACAGCGCTAATCCAGCGCCTAAAGTTAAGACAATTCCGCAGAACGCGTAGTGGCATTTCTCTATTCCGCTAAGAGAGTTTAAAGTATATTCAACGCATTTTGTATTATTGAACATGTTATTAGTGTACTCTTCCAGCACTGCAGAAATCTGACTGCAAAATGCCAGTATAATTTTGGTATAATTTATATCCTTTCATCCAAGATCCACGGCGCTGTCTCAGCTCCCTCCTGGATTTTCGCGATGCAGCCTTTCAAGAGAAATCTATAACCACGTTCCGCGAGTCCCTCGCATCTTCGGAGTATGTTATCCCGCCCACGTCGCTGAACAAATCGAACTGGAAATTAGGACTAGGGACATCTGCTTGGTAGAAGGCGTATCCGGCGGTGGGCGCTATACCCGTCGCCGGCTGGAAATCGATGGTGGTGTCGCTGGGGAGGGAGGTGACGCGCCACATAACGTTCGCGTAGACGCGCGAAGGCAGGGTGTCGTTCCGGACCTGTCCCGCATTTGAGTAAGAGGCGCAGGATAGATTTTGGCTAGCTGGCACTCACTGCTACCACGATGTTAAAGCCGTTGGTACTCCTGACCGGGTCGAACAAGACGTGGTCTTGGTCGATCTGATATCCGGTGCCTCCGTTATCCAGAATGGCGGGATTCGTCCCATCGTGCTCATCGACTTCGAACCAGAATTTGGAGATGGAAGTGGTGGCGTTGATGGGCGTGTCGAAGTAGTATTTCTGGGGCGAAAATCCCAAGCGTTGGGTCAGTACCGCCGTCGTGTCGTTCGTGCCGACGAATGACGCCGAGCAGACACTGCGCGGGCACGAACCCCCGGTACGGTTCTCCCATAGCATGGTGATGGTTCTGTTAGGATTAGCAGTGGAAAGCTAGATAATATTGATTGTATGGTCAGCATAGAAATGACTTGGCACTTAAAGATACAGTACTCACCCTCAGCATGGCTTTCAGATTGAGCGCATTATCAGTAACGGACAACTGTACGGAAGCAACTTTCACAGGAATAAACTGCACGACGTCAGATAGCACGACGTCTTTAGGTACGGTGTTTATCATGCGTTCAAGGAGATCCTGGCATGTGTTCGCGAACGCCGAGGGCGAGGACATGCTGCGTACATCGAGAATTGAGCATAATCCTTCCACTTGATCGATATTTATCGCCTCACCTTTGCATGGTCGCATTGTTATCGCTGCTGAAGATACGAAGATCCGACAAGACGGTCGTATTCGCCGCTACAACAAGCGGGTTCTGAGAGGTCCCATCCAGATATTCCGTCACGCTACGAAGACAAAACCCTTTGTTCAGACAGGAAAAATACACCAATCACACAAACCACTCACACAGAGTTGTCAAACGCCGGTGTCGGATCGAACGTCTCAATCAGCCGTGAGCCGTCTGCAGGCACGGGCACGATCCCCGGAAAGTCGGGGGAACGCACCCCGCCTAGCGTGTGCCCGCACGCGACGAGCCCAATCATCTCGGACGGGGTGAATCCCTGCTTGCGGAAGATCTCGGTGTGCGTCGCCAGGTCCTGGTCCGGCGCCGGCACGCCGAAGGGGCCCTCGACGACGGCGTCGACGCGGCCCATGCGGAAGGGGATGCTGGGCCCGCCGCACTCCGCGACGGCGAGGACGGTGCCGACGCCTATGATGTCGGATTCTAGTAGTAGACGCGCGGCGGGTCAGAGGATACGTCTGAAGGAATATGTCATGGTATGCAAAGGCAGGACACGCACTGGTGATGTATTTTCCTGGAAAATCGACGAAGTCGAATTGGGTGCTTCTCATGCCATTACCGACGTTCTATGGGGAGGTGTGAGGTGATGTCAATGAATCGAGAATCGCCTTGCGTCGTACCTCGGCGCGGTCTAGTTCATAATACAAGGACGCGTCCAGTCCGCCCGTGCCGTCGTCGATGTTATGCGTCGCCATGTCGTGGTATGCCTTCAGATATTATGCGTAATGTCAGAACAACAACGCAGAACCCATGTCATGATGGAAGAAAGCAGCCGACGCACGAAACGCAGCCATTCCGCCGCCGCACTGTCATTATTCCGCGGCTTGCACCCGTTGAGGGTGAGGTGCAGCGAACCGTGGCCAGGCGGCTCCGGCTCGAGTTCATACAGAAAACCCTCTATCGCATCGAGCTGGGGCGAGGGCCAATGATAGGCCCGCGCCGTCGTCGTCGCGAGTAAGCAGAGAGCGCTGAACGCCGTCGGTTTCATCATCGGTGGATAGTGAAGAATTCAAGCACCATGGTTCATCCACTTTATAGTGCGCGCGGACGCCGATGTGGGGTTAAAGTCGCGTACTTTGGCGTTCGCGTATAGGTAGGACCTGACTGGACCTGACCGCAACGGCGTCCAAGCCCTTCTTAGCCATGGTATCCATCAAAGGGGGCCAGAACATCATACTGAAGTATGACAAGCGCGGACCGGTCGAACAGTTGGAATCAGGTTGGAATATAGATAATTGCGAAGACCCATGCGAGCACATTGAGGCACAGTGTTGGGAGATACTTTTTGCGGTGAATGTGTCGACCGGATGTACGAGAGCCTTACGCCATCTTAAGGACGCCATCTGCTTGCCATCTGCAATGAAGACGATGACTTAGTGTTGAAACCATCAAATACATCATAGATGTAGACTCACTAATAACACCGTTATCTGCGGTTTAGGTCTTGCATTGGCGAGAGAAGTGGTTAACCCAGAGATATCCAATCGCAGGTTGAAGTAACTCGAATCACCAAATAATCACCGGGCAGAGAATCAACGCCGTCTTTTGAACTGTCTTACACGTCAAGAGGTATTTGGAGGCAAACTTTGTGGATGTTCAAAATAGAGAAGCCATACGGTTTTACACACAAGATAGATTACAGGAAACCAAAGAATAAACCGATTGGAAAGGTATAGATCGTTTCACATTGTCCTCAGACTGGGTATCGATGACTTAATGTCCAGTGGCGCCATAGTACTGAGGCGCTGATTGAGCGGCGGGGACATTGCCTGCATACAGTGGCTGGTATTCTCCGTTTCCGATATCTTTGAAGGGAATGAGCAAAAGGTTTCTGCATCAGAGTAATGTAAAGCAACTCACAAACAAATCCGCCGTGCCCGTAACGTTCCTCTGCTTGCATCTTCTTGTAAATGAGCCAGAATGCGTGGATGTGTCCAGGAATATAACCCAAGCTATGAAAGCCATGACTATCAGCGGACGAGGGCATACGAGTCGAAAGGCTAGACGTACATGGTCAACAGAATGTTGATAAGCAAATCACAGCTGCATCCTGTAACAAACGCAGCCGCAGCAGGCGGGAAAAGAATGGCGACCTAAAGGCAAAGCAAGAAGAGCAGTCAGCAGTCAATCACTGGATTTCGTGGAATAGATAAACTAGATTTCGAAGAGCATATAACGTACTATGATGAGGAGGACATCGGAAGACTTGACCATGGTGGTAGATTATGGTGGTTGTGGTTCGAGTAAAGCGTCAAGGCTGCGGAGCACCTCTTCAACACCGCCGCCTGATGCAGGCCTGATGTCATCCATCTATAGACCACGTGATGTGAGACCCATATGGCCCTGGACTTTGCGCGATGTGATTCTGAATCACTGAACGTCGCTCCTTACACTGGTGCATAGATGTGAGCTGTCCGCATCGACGCTTTTTAATCGTGCCACCTCACCTGGCGAATAAATGGGCGCCTGCCAGCTATTGCGCCATGATTTCGTCTCCTGTTGCCACGTGAAAGGCCAGATTGAGGATCGAGTCACTCGCTTAGATATGCCCTAATTCGGTCTTTCGGCCGTAGATTTTATATTTAACAACCTGCTCTTGCCCACTCTCCTTCACTTCAGCCTGATGTCCTCCACGCCCTCCCCATCCTCGTCGAGGTCATCGTCTCCTCCCAAAACGCCCCCAAATCTGCACCAAAACACCATCGACCCCGACGCCAAATGGCTCGTGCAAAAGTTTGGCGGCACGAGCGTCGGCAAGTTCGCCCACAAGATCGCGGCGGACGTCGTAGCGTGCGTATCCCTCATTCACTGGCCGAGTAATGCTGCAATAGGTGTTGAACAGTAACTACATCGACAACCACAAAGTGGCCATCGTGTGCTCGGCGCGCTCGGGGTCGACCAAGGCGCTTGGCACGACCAACCTCCTTCTCCGCGCGGCGTCAGAGGCTCTGCGGCGGACAAAGCCCGCTGGTTCTTCGGCCTCTGGCACCGTCACCCCTCTCACCAGAGGCCTCTTCGGCGTTGGCTCCTCTGGGAGCGACCACAGCCCGCCGAGAAGTCCGAAGCCCAGGCGTTCATCACGCTCGACGTCTCCCCAGCCGCTGTTTGGCTTTACACCACTAAACGGTGCCAATGGCGCCAATGGCGCGGAGACACAGCCGGATTTCAGCGTCACCGTCGACCTGATACGCTCAGAGCACGTCACGGCCGCCCGCGCATCCATACGCGACCCCGACCTGCTGCAGGAGCTGGAAGAGGAGATCGAGAACGACTGCGAGTGGCTGCGCAGCTTCCTGCTTGCCGCAAAAGTAAGTTATGCTTCATGCGCGCCTGTCTGTTCGTTATTTGACTACTGTTCGCCCATATCACGATCTTCTGCCGTCTCTTGTAGATCATCAACGAAATCTCGCCTCGATCGAGAGACAACATCATAGGATTGGGAGAGAGGCTCGCATGCAAATTTATGACCGCGGTGCTCCGTGACCAGGTGCGTCCATGTTATTCTCGGATGGCAAGGCCAAAGAAAACTGACAGCGCACAGGGCATCGACGCGGAATACGTGTCCCTCGAGGACATCGTGCCCCCGTACGACGGCGAGGTCGTCCCCGAAAAAGCCCTCCCGCAGGACTTCTACGACACGCTCGCCACCGCGCTCGGCGCGCGCCTCCAAGCATGCGGCGCGCGCGTGCCCGTCGTGACCGGCTTCTTCGGGCCCGTCCCCGGCTCGCTCCTGCGGCAGGTCGGGCGCGGGTACACGGACCTCTGCTCCGCGCTGCTCGCGGCGGGGCTCGGCGCGGCGGAGCTGCAGATCTGGAAGGAGGTCGACGGCATCTTCACCGCGGACCCGCGGAAGGTGCCGACCGCGCGCCTGATCCCGGTGATCTCGCCGGACGAGGCCGCGGAGCTCACGTACTACGGCAGCGAGGTCGTGCACCCGTTCACGATGGAGCAGGCGATCCGGCGGCGCATCCCGATCAGAATCAAGAACGTGGAGAACCCGCGCGGCGGGGGGACCGTCATCCACCCGGACCCGGAGGCGGACGACGACCTGGCCGCGGCCGCGGCGCTCGCGCAGGCGGTGCCCGAGCCCGTGTCGCTCACGTCCCTGCACGCGCTCGCGCGCGCGAACGAGGACGCGCAGCGCAAGCGGCTGCCGACGGCGGTCACGATCAAGGAGCACATCGTCGTGCTGAACATCAACTCGAACCGGAAGAGCGTCAGCCACGGCTTCCTCGCGGGCATCTTCAGCACGCTCGACAAGTTCGGCGTCGTCGTCGACCTCATCAGCACGAGCGAGGTGCACGTCAGCATGGCCATCGGCGACAGCCTCCCGCAGAAGCTCCTCGACCGCCTCGTCAAGGACCTCATGAAAAACGGCACCGTGCGCATTTCCCGTGTTTCTTCCATCCCCGATTGCAGACGCTGACCCGAGGGCGTAGGTCTCTGTCCATCCGAACATGGCCATCCTCTCGCTGGTCGGGAAGCAGATGCGCAATATGGTCGGCATTGCCGGGCTCATGTTCACGACGCTCGCCCAGGGCAACGTGAACATCGAGATGATCTCGCAGGGCGCCAGCGAGATCAATATCTCCTGTGTCATTGACGAGCGCGATGCGGTCAAGGCGTTGAACCTCATCCACCAAAGCTGTCTGCAGATCAAACCGGAAGCCACGAGAGGGCGCGGTGAGTGTGCTCAATCTAGCTTGTGGGGACCTCTGGCTAAATGTGTTTCGCAGTGGGCCCGTGGTTGTTCTAGCGCACTTAAAAGGGTAGAAAAAGAAAAGGCGGATTGCTGCTGCTATATTCAATTGTTATCATTGGGACTCTTTATTCATCTCTCCGGATTTCTCTTCTACCTACAGCAGCGGGCTGCATGCCATAGATCAGCCATAGATCGCTATTTGTGTATTCAACATATTCAAATGTTCCGCCCTAGTGCCACGTTTTGATGACTCTCTACAATAGCAGCGATAGTTACTTCAGACGCGATTCCTGTCGTCCAATTCCAAAGACTACTGCAAAACGAATTCGAAAATCGCGAGAGTTTGTACGAAGATATCAGCTGCCTGCCATTGGCTAGAGCACTCAAAATGTGAACGTAAGGCATATTCCAATCGATTGTGTATATACAGGCCGACTCTTCAAGCCATCTACTCCGCTTCACGCAAAACAGGCCTCTCAAACGCAGCCGCGTCTTCATCCTCTTCCAAATCGATATCCAGGTCCTCATCTTCGTGTCGGTCAATGATCATCGCTTTCAAGCGTTCGATGGTCTCCTCCATCTCGCCGGCCGCGCGCGCCTTCCGCTCCGAGGTGTACTCGCCCGTCGACAGGACAGGCTCGAGAGGATCCCAGTCGAGCTTCTTTCCCCGCCAGCCGCCGCGGATGTGGACGAAGTTGAGGAAGCCTCTCCAGATCGGGTCGAGGGAGAGCACGATGGGGTTGCCGATGACGATGAGCAGGGCCTGGGCGCGCGTGAGCGCCACTAATAATGCATTTGTCAGGTTCTCTGTTGATATGTGTAGGTTGCAAGGAGAAGGTGCTCACCATTGAGACGATTCTTATTGGCGACGAACCCAAGAGAGCGCCTGATATCTGCCGTTATATATTCCCTGTTGCTACGGACAGTTGAGATTATAATGACGCGACGTTCCTATATTTTCCATTATAAATCAGAGATCATGGTGATGCGAATAAAGCAGAAAGAGAAACGAACCTGGCCCTGGAATTCCTCCACACTTCCTACTTTGATATCGCGCATCTTTGGATCCTTATGGAGCAGATCCAAGATCTTGCATCGCTGAGCGTGATACGGGGTGATAATCCCAATATGCTCCCCCTCTACAACACAAAGTCAACAGGTCAGAATAAATCGCAACCAAAGAAAAGCGCGAAAGACGAACTGATTCCATTCTTCCTATTTCCAAGAAGCGAGATACAGTACTTCTTGACCTGGGTAGCTTCATCAACGTTGAAGAAGGAAGGCGAGCTCGCCTCGCGCTCGTCCTTGCCAACAATGCCATGGAACACAAGAGGGAAGCGGCGCTTGGGTAATTCTTCGTAGTTTTCCAAGGAATTGATCATCGCGGGATCTCCGCATGACGCAAGTTCGGAGTTGTAGAATTGGTCGTTCGAGAATTTGAGGATGTCGGGATGAGATCGGAAGTTCTTGATGAGCTTCACGATGCTGCCGTGGCATTCGAGGAGCAGAAAAAAAATTAGCGAAACAGCTATGTTCGATCAGCAGGAAAACACATACGTGATGCCTTTCCCCGTGTTCAAATCGTATATCCCGCGCTGCATGATCCGCGCAAGGTAGCTTGTTCGCAAGCCCAACGAACCCGCCAAATGGGAATTAATGACGGGACCAAGTTGTTGGTTATCACCAGCAAGAACAACATTCGTCTTTGCATCCGCATTATTCTTGATAGGAACCATAATTTCCGGTTCCTTACCCTGCCCCGCTTCATCAATGAATATATGCGTGAAATGCCCCCTCTTCAATCCGAGTCCAGACGGAACACTCCCAGACAGACAAGTCGACACGACGACGCGGAACTTGGAAAGCTGCTCGAGGTCGGGCATCGAGAAAACGAGGTTGTTGTTGATGTTCGCGTACTCGCGGAGGATCTTGGGCATGTCTTCGAGCCTGCGGCTGAGCGAGTTGAGGCGGAAGACCTCGGATCGTCCGAGATCCATGAGTTTAAGGGCTATGGTATCGGCCGCAGAGTTGTTAGGAGCGCACGCCAAGATGCGGACGTTGGGGTCTTTGGCGAGCAGTTGTCGCATGGCCTCAATGATTGTCACGGTTTTTCCTGTACCCGGCCTATCGAACATGATTAATTTTACCCAAGTCAAGTCGAAGGTGAAAAATAGTAACTTACGGCCCAAACACCACGAAAGGAACGCTGCCAGGTTTCTGGTTCACAATTGCAGCGACGGTCTCCATCTGCTCTTCATCTTCTCCAAGAGGACGATAAAAAGGGACCAGATCCACAATCTTGTCCAAAGTGACCCGTTGCACGCCCCGTATATGCTCAGGCTCCGGAAACAGAAGGCGCGACGGATTGAACTTGTTCGTCACCGCCTGGTGCATGCGGCGGAAGGGCAGTCTGTTGAGCACGAAGCGCACGTCGAACTTCGTTCCGCGGTAGGTGCTGAAGCTATCCCCAAAGTGCAAGCTGACGTGCTTTGCGTACACTTTGTGGACCCGCCCTTCGAACCAGGGGCGCGTGTTGAGGGTGTCCGGAGACCCGGCATGGCTGACGAGGATGAAGTCGCCGACGAGGACAGAGGGGCGGCTTTCCGCGAGACCTTCAACTAAAAGCCTGTGGATATGGATCAATACCTTGATGTCGTCATCAGAAGACCAAGAAATACTGACTTGTAACGAGGGTAGTCCGCCTGCAATTCAACATCACTAAGTGAATAGGCATCCAAATCCAATCTAATGAAAATTCAAGTTAGAAAGAAAGAGGTAGATGATTCTCTGAAGATGCTGACTTGACTCTTTGTTCTTCAAGATGCAGTAAGACTTGGAACCAAGTACCGTACGTCTTCTCGGTGAGAACTTCGGGCATGAACTTCTTCTTGACATAAGCTAATGCCCCACTGCCTGGTGACGCTGCGGCCTGGACAAGATTATCAGGTGCGTTGAAATGGGGGAGGAAGTCCACCCATTTCGTCTTCGACCAGACGGGCGGCCTCGAGCTTGGCACAATTGACCCAACAGGGTTGAATTTAACAATTTTGCGACGCGAGTAGGGGATTTTCGCTTGAAGGAGGTCGTGATCTTCCCTAGACCCAACGGTCGCTTCTACCGAACGAGTGATGATAAAGGTCTGTTTGAGGTCGAGGTCGAAAAAGACGAGTTCTAAAGTGTCGTTGTAATACCCGGCATAGGAGGGATGCATCACCACAGAAACTTCTCGTGTCATCCCTTTCGGAATGACGCGGGCTCGTCCTCGCATGGTCGCAGAAAACCTAGAAAACACGTTCAATAGCATATATTCCTAGAATACGAACCACACGTACTTGACCCCATGGTCGTCTCCGCGACTGGACGAGCGCATCTTGCACGCCTTCAACGACACAGGCGCATTATGCGTGGTCACCGACACCATGAACTCCACCCGGCTATCAATGTCCAGGATCCCAAAGTCGATGCCGGAGCGCCCGGTCACGGTGACGCCGTGCTTGTCCTCCGCCGTCTCCGCGAGCAGCTCCTCCAGCTGCTCGCGGTGCTGCTCCATGAGGTGGTCCGCCATGTGGGCGTCGTAGGCGGCGCTGTCGACGTGCTTGCGGCAGTGCTCGCATCTCAGGAGCTGGTCGCTCCCGTCCTGCTGCTACGCCAAGTGCATGAGCATGAGCAGCGGTGTATGTGGTAGAGGGAAACCGACTCGAACGGCAGGCGATGCCGTTTGCGTTCGGTCGTGCATGCTCACCTGTGCGCCTTGCCCGGGACCGTGCGCGGCATCTCTGCCCGGTGCTCGACGCTGTTTGGGCTTCGGAGGCGCTGAGGCAGCGAGCAGTTCGCGGTGGCGCCGTCCTTGTAGATGCGGAATTTGGACTTTGAGGTCGAGAATAACACCGCATGTGCACTTGAAGATGTCGTGGCGAAGGGAACAAGTCTGGCCAAAGGTGCATCCATTGGTCACGAATGGGATGCAATACCTCGGATCGGTGTACATAGCCTTCGCCATAGATGGAATGGACGACGACGACAGAAGGTTGAGAGAAGAAGTCAAGAGTTAGAGGAGCGAGAGTCAAAGAAAGTCAGGTCGGAACCTCAAGGCAATGTGATGGTGGGACCTCGAGGCAAAGGTTAAAACTGTGGCTTTGCCCGAATGCAGCGAGAATGCAAGAGAGCGCTCATGCCGACGCTCAAGTTACAGCATCGTCCTTGTCAGAGTTGGCCAAAAATATGGATAGTGGCAGTAACAGATTACACTGAATTTTGCAACCCCGCGATGGTATATCATTTAATCATTCTTAAGCGCTCTTTTCTCATGATAGTCGCATAACACCGAATCCTGAATCTCCATATTCGGCCAAAAACAAAATTACATCGCATTTACGCTTAAGCTTGAAATTGATAAATCCAAATAAGAAAAATTACATGGATACATAGTTCTGAACCAGAGAGAGTCATGAGTTAAATACCCAGCGTCATCATGATTCCAGCGGACTGCATTCGCGCGTCAACCACGCCAACGCTCTCGGATCGTTCTTCACCAAAGGCGCCACCTTCTCGAACACCTCCGCATGGTACGCATCCAGCCACCTCTTCTCGTCCGCGGTCAGCAGCGCCACATCCACGAGTTTCTTGTGGATCGGGCACCTAGAACAAAACAGCACATGTCAGTACGGATTCCCCTGTGCGCGAATGAGGGAATCGGAGGGACGACTGACATAGTGACATTCTCGAATCCGAGGTAGCCCTTGTCGCCAAAGTTGTTTCGCAGCGTGACGTTCTTCACGAGCACCACGTTTTCGATGCGGATGCCGAAGCGCCCGTCCGCATAGTACCCTGGCTCGTTGGAGACGGTCATACCCGCCTTCAGCGGCGCGTTGTTGAGAGCTAGGATGTTATTTAGTATCTGAATACAACGAGCAGCACAAAAGAGAAGACGACGCACTTATCCGTGTTCCAATACCATGAGGACCCTCGTGGACGTTGAGGAAGTGGCCTACACCGTGCCCTGTTCCGTGTCTTTCATACCCAAAGTTAACCACTGATCCACCTCTAAGAGAATAGGGCGACGGCGTTACCTGAAATCTGATAAAAAGAATAAGAAAAAGATAATCCATGTCAACATAACCAGTAATCACCTAGACCATCCTGCCATAGGGCCCGACGAGCAAATGCATCACTGGCCAAATGCATCAGCGCGGTTCATACAGATGAGAAAGACGAACGGACATGATGTATCCCGTCGTCCCGACAGGGAAAGTCGCGGTGTCAATCGCGATGTGCCCTTGCAACACACGTGTGAATGCGCGTTTCTCCTCGTCCGTTGGCGTTCCAAAGTGCTTGGGTCAAAGTTAGAGGCGATCACGGTCGGAAAGCCAAATGTTATCTACCCATGTCCTGGTTACATCCGTAGTTCCATCCAAGTATTGTCCTATGTAGTATACAAAGTGAGTACATATCGGCGTTCTATAATCGTTTGGACAACCAACCTCCTGAGTCGCAGAGATAGATCTGATACCCATATTAGCAGAATACCACAGATGCAAGATTGTGACATACCTGATCCTTCTTGATAATATCACAATCATTAGGGTCCGGCGAATAGTGAATAATAGCACCATTCGGCCCCGTCGACGATATAGTAGTAAACGACAACCCCTTAAACAAATCCAGCTCCCTACCCACCCAAAAAAACAAAAAAAAGACAAAAATCAGCACCACCCAAACACACCCAAAAAAAACGCCCGCACTCACGCGCGATACTTCTCCAGCACATCCGCGCCCGCACTCTCGCTCACCTCCGCGCCCGCCTCCAGGCGCTCCTCCAGCCACGCAAAGTAGCGCGCGAGCGCCGCCCCGTCGCGCACGTGGCTCTTCCGGAAGCCGTCCAGCTCCGTCGCGTTCTTCACGGCCTTGAGGTCGGTCACGGGCGAGCGCACGAGCGTGTACGTGCCCTCGCCGAGGGCTTCGGCGACGGCGAGGCTGGCTTTGTCGCCGATGAGGATTTTCTGGGGTGCGAGGCGTCAGTGGGCTTGGGCTGCAGGGAAGGGGGGATACGCACTGCGTCGTCCTTGAGGTCGAGCGAGGATGGGAGGCTCTTGAGGTAGGCGAAGAAGGCGTCGTATGGCTGGATCTCCACGCTGGTGCCTAGGTAGTTCTTCGCGGAGGCGTCGAGTTGCTTGTCGTTGACGAATAGAATGACTTTGTCGGTGGTCACTACGGCGTAAGCAAAGAATACTGTCCAACATGATCCGTGAGATGTCGGTTAATGGTATTTGCATAGTTGGACATACCTGGATTGAAATCGATGTCAGATCCCCTGAGATTAAACAGCCACGCGATCTCGTCGAGCATGGTGACGACGATTGCCTTTGCGTTCTTCTTCTGCAATTCCTCTCGCACCTTGGCAACTTTGTCCAAATGCGATTGTCCTGGATCAAACTATTTAATTCTGAGAACAAGGAAACGCGAATGTAATACACACCTGAGTACTTTTCATCGAGATAAAACACCTCATTCGCAGGTCTCGGAGGCCGATCCTCCCAAATCGCGTCCACCGGGTTGTAGGGAAGAGATACCAGCTCCGAGGATTTGGGGGCGAGTTGCTTCGTCAGACTTTCAGCATCGGCTAGAAGGCTCTTAATCAGTGGCGAGACAAATGAAGGGCGCAAGATCGCCTACAGGCAGATATGAGTTTGGCATCGATGCCGATTTTTGTGTCCGCGTTCAACTCCTACCATGGGCTGTAAGGTCGTGTTCTAGATGGATGTCTGGCCCCACGTTACCTTGTACAGAAATTCTTGCCATGTAGGTACATCTGTATCATAATTCAGGTGATGTTTAGACATCCCAAATGAACGCACGCACCAGGAAGACCTTGCTTCATCAATTTCCAGTTCCTGTTCTATGATCAACTGTGTGTCCTCCGCATCAATGACAAACGCTGCTGCTAACTGGTCTAGTTGTTTGCCTGCCTGGAGGAAGTATCGACCGTCCGTGAAGAGATATGCGTTATCGAGAGTGATAACGGCGCATCCTGCAGATAAAGTCAGCGCGAGTGGGAATGGTATTCCGTTGGACGTACCGGCGGAACCGTTGAATCCCGAGATGAACGCCCGCCGTTCGTCGCAGTGCGCGAGATATTCACTCGAATCTAGTACAAAAGCCTGAATCCAAATGTGATCTTATCGCAAAGACATAAAGCACGCACGCTCATCTTCACTGGGCACAACAACGGCCTGAACGCCGACGTCCTTCGACCTCATCAACTCCCGAAGGCGCGCGAGCCGCTCGGTGGTGTGGACTGTCTGTTGGCCTGCTGCTCCCATGGCTGCGGTGCTCGATAGCGGTCGTGCGTGAGGTCGTAGAAGAGAGGGTGCTGATCGTGGCCTGGATATCTGAATCCAGAACCAAACTTGGACTGTTCGCCACATGGCATGGGGGTTGGCCGGAGAGGGCCGGCTAATATGTGCTGTGACTGGTCACGGGCGTCTAAAAGCGGCTGCTCTTATTATGTAATATAGATATTTTGTCGCGCCATAAATTCGCGTGGGTGCGGCACGTGACATAATTAATGGCCTGATTGTCGTCGAACGACTTTGCAGCTCAGCAGAGAACCACCACTGGCTGAACTGGACCCCTCGATCCCCTTAATCTGCTGCTGCACAACGGCGACGCCTCCTCGGACGAGGCGTCCCAGCACGAGAACGCGCAGGACTGGTCCAAGTTCAGCACGCTGTGGACAGACGGCGCGACCCTACGAAGCACTACTCGGACATGATGGATTTCGCCGACCTCAGCGCCCTGCCCATGGACATGGATTTCAACCCGTCGATGTCCATTGAGCCCAGTGCTCTGCACTACGACCCCTTGAAGTTCAACTTTTCCTACGACGACCAATTCAGCGCCCTATCAAGCGAATTATTATCCGGCCAATTTCCGTTTGGCTTCCAGTCTGCCCTTTCTGGTAGCGACTTTTCTGGATCTTCATCAGACTCATCTACGAAGGAGCGCCGTCTCAGCATCACATCGTCGTCGTCATCTTCCGGTGCTTCCCTATCTCCAGTCCCGAATCACTCCCAGCCCCCACGCCAGCTACACCACCGATACCCCTAAAAGAGGAACCCACGCAGCCCTCGCTTGATCCCGCCGCCGAACTTGCGCAGCGGGTGCGTCCAATCCGCCGGCGTCATGCTAGC
>JACGCK010000492.1:0-20118 GCA_014925825.1 Pholiota molesta
GAGATCATGGACCATCTCGGGATACATTCATACCATGCCAGGCCTAGAACTGGAGTTAAAACAGCGCAAACAAAGAATTAGGGAAAACGTGCCCTGTAAAATGAATGGCAACAGAGCAAACAGGATAGCCAAGAGTAAAGGAGGAAGTACGCCTTCTATTAAACCTCTTGCAATGGGTGGAGCTAAATATCTCAAATGTTTGCTTTTTGCGATGACGATAAAGTTGCAGTTGTGCGTACCTTTACAGACCCATTGTAGCCAGCTGAAAAGTATAGTTTAGCTGAATGGTTACTCCGAAGGTATGTAGTTACATACTGCAGCCTCTCGCAAAGATCTGAAAGATTACTGAGGGTGCCTATAAATCCGACGGGGAATGCCCAAAGGACGATGAGACCAATCGTGGCGACCCAGGAAAGGGCGTAGCGTGATTTCATTTCCAGAGCTCCATCGTCCAGATTGCTCCATATAATATCTTTTGGATTGACTTCCATCCACCTGTTGTACATCCACAGTGGCTAGTTGAAAGAAAGTTAGGGAACGGATACGGCAAAGACGGCAAACGGACTTCATGGTAGCTCAAACATTGGGCAAGAACATGGGCGCCCATCTGGAGATTACATCTAACGAAGGCGCTACCCAAAAATTTTCCTTTCACAGGGTGTTCGCGAGATTTCTTGATTGCTACATTTGTGCGAGAAATTTCATCCTGGCAAAAGATTATAATTAGTTTGAGGCATTGATCTATATGCAGAAAGCTCTAACCTTGCACCACTCTACAGTGTCGACTTTGGGGCCCATCAAACCCAGAAAACCAGTCCTGTGTGTCGGTCGCACTTTCCGAGGAACCAATTCATCAAGCAATTGCTTGTTGGCAGGTGGCAGCATGAGTTCGCCATTAGCGCTAGTATGTTCGATGTCCATTGTCTTCTCTGAATAACTTTTGACGATATTTCTTCTTTTTCCGCCAAGCAAGCGTCGCCATTTTCAGATCATGGCTTCAGCAGCTTCCAGCTTCTGACAAAGCTCTTTCCGTTCCTCAAACAGCTTGTTGAGATCAGCAGTATCACGATACATCCATACTTTATCAATTCCTCCAGGTACAAAGCTGGCGAATGTTCGAAGATCTTGTTCGTTAGCCAATTCTTCGGGAACCGGTGTGATGAGGACTGTTCGAGCTTGTGCGAGGCGTGAATGCGATTTGCTGATCAGGAATTGATGGCGCATATGTAAGAAATGTAACATTTCGCGTCGAATCATGTAGATTACAAATGCTTAGATGACATTTTAAATGCTCATAAGTAGTTATGGACCATGAAGTAACATTGGCGCTTACCTGTAAGAAAATAAACGGTAAAAATATGAATCGCAAATCGGTTTTGATTGTGCGGGCTTGTAATACTGGAAATAGGAGTCAGTATTCATTTGAATGAATAGTAAATTCGAGCAAACTTCGTCCAAGATATTCGCTCAAGGCCTTTCAAAGAAGACTCGATACGAACAGCGTTGGCAGGGATGATAATCGTAATGTCAGCAGAGTGAAAACAGAGAATATGATTATCAGAAGCCGGAGGAAGCGAAGGAACATGTATCTGGAAGCATATTGTCAGAAATTTCTCAAGATTTGGATACTTTCATGTATACATACGCATCGAGCCCATTCTTGTGTATCTGTAAATGGTCCGATATATCAGTAACAAATCAGCAATCATTTTGAAAAATCTAAATCTACAATTTCCTCTACGGGAGACAATACCAAAGCCGGAATCCATCTCCATACACCTTCCGGCAATCCCGAGGCTCGTTTGCTGCACGAATTGTAAGTCCATCTATGATGATTGGGAGCGACATAATTGAATAACTTACTCTGGTGGTGGAAGAATTGTGCGAGGGCTATATACCCTCCAGAGTTTCTTTTTGAGGACAATGAAGGTGCCAACTTCCAGCAGAAGTAAAGCACCGTTGACAACTAGCGCGGTAACGAAGGCATTTGTCGTGCTATTCTGTTTGACATTCTCGGGGTTGATAGCTGACATCTTGGCTCTTCAGCCGAGTGCCAAAGATCCTTGGAGATCGATTCTTGAAGAGGGGAGCGCAGAAACTTGGGCTCCAGCGTTCACGCGTAAAGACAGTGTATGTAAATGAGCAGAACGAACCAGACACATTTGTCAAATACTGTGGGACATTGGCATGATGCAATGATGATGTATGATATCAAAAGCATGCGGCACCCAGCCGACATCCAGCCCTGGAGCGTTCGCTTTTAGTTCGCAAGCCTCGACGAATGCGGGTTTGAAGCTGTTCGAAGCTGTTTGAAATCACTCAAGCTTGTGAAGTTTGCATGCACAAGCTATGCTTTGGACGCATGTTTTTTGTGTAAAGTTGTGATAAGGATGGGACAGGCCTTGTAACAATTCATTCAAACTGATGCCCTTCACCAACCACTGTCAATGACATTCCCTCACCTACAACCACCACCATCAAAAACACAAAACTCTGAAAAATCCTCACAAACCCGCTCACAACCCCTCCTCCGCTACTGTTCTTAACCACTAAGACAGAGCCGTGCGAGAGAGCGAGAGGCCAGAGGTTTTTGACTGTGTGGGAGGCAAAAACTACATGAAAACAGGAGGGGTGGACGTCAGACGGCGCCAGCCCATCACCTTCCTCTTCCTACCACCATCCTCTGTGCCCTTGTGTACCCCTTGGACCTTGGGATAGTGTACCTGTACCCACTACCTTACTGTTACACTGAATGGTGAAGATGTGCATCTGCAAAACGGCGGGGAAAGTCTGTGAGTCGCTCGTGCACACCCCACCTGCTCTCAGCCCTTATCGCACTCATCGCAGCTCATCGGGCGCGATCGGCAGCATCCGGGCCCTCGTAAATAGCTCTTCCGACATTGGGGAGACGCGAGTGAAGCAATCGAGTGGATCCCGCGAACGTTGTTACGTTTTGGGGACGACGCGCACACCTTTAAGGACGAGTCACGACGAGCAGTCTGAGACAAATGTCGCTCCCCCTCTGTGCCCCACCACTACGCTTCCAGTCTCAGGGTATCTTTTGCGTGAGTTATCACTATGTCAAATGCCAATCCCGCCAAGTTGCCCAAGGTCACCGTGCTCGATGATTTACATACCTGTGTTGGGGCTACATGGAATATATTTAATTTAATTCAAATAAAACCGACTATGAATATAAAGCCAGCAAAGTATGACAGATTGCCGGTCTAATCTTCAGGATGGAATCAAGCATTGGATTGCTTCCACCAGAAGAAGGTATTGCGCTGTACACGGCCCTGCTCGACTTGCACCTTACCCATGGAGCAGAAATAAGCCCGGATATCAACAAGAGCAATCTTGCCCCATAGCAAGAAATACAGCATGGGTTTATATGTCGTCTACTAGGCTTACCAAAAAATTCCGCAATTGTTGTGCTCTTTACTGAGACCAGACTTACACCACTAAAGTTTCGAAGGCTGCTGTCTCATGAAATTACCAGCAGAATATCTAGCTCATAAAGCACTCCGAGACTCCATATATTTTGACAGAAATGGCCACCAATCTTGGATCACAGACATACATTTAAGGTCATAGAAAGTATGGAGCTTTGCATTGACTTCCCAGACCTTTCCGAAATTAAGTCTGACATCATCATCACCTAGATAATGACTATTAGGGAAGCAATGAAAGAACAACTTGAACAAGAGCTAGAATGTACTTCGAAACTGTATTTACTTCACAGCAGATTGGAATACTGTCCAGAAGGCAAAGGACCCACACAAATTACCCTCCTCTTAAGACATTACCTAAAAATATTAAATGCAGATCACGGGAAGTCTCTGACGAGGTTAACTCTATCTTGTCATCCAATAGCACTGGAGGGATTGAGACATACTGAGCTCATTAACAATAAGGAAATTACAGGCTCACTTGGAAAATTTAGTTATGAAATCCTCCATATCTTTGATGACATGCCAATATTGGGCCCGGCTATGCCTCTGGATTGGTTGGTCAATCTGTTGAGAAGTAGTACAGGTGGTGCGGGAATGGTTTCTTAATTTACCTTGGGCATGGGGGTCATATGGACGTCTAGGCGAAGAGCTGGAGGGACATTTCTGTATGATCAATGTGTTCTGGGTCCGGAGGCGAAGATACATAGCTGGCATGTATCGGGATAACCTTCGGGACACGGCGGCCCAGGAGGGGCCAGTGCTGTGTATAATCTATCACTATCACTATCACTATCACATCTTCATCCAATGCACGGTTCCTTATATGTAAAAGCCTCAAGGCCTCAGGCATCAACGCAAAAAAGAAGATTATATATATATGCCAAAATTACTTAACCTCCTCTGTTGGACGTTCGTTGTCCCTCTCAAGAAGTCCCGCTGCTTTTCATCTGTGCAATGTCAGCTAGTTAGACAGCACGTTTAAGTGCGTTTATCTGAAAGCATCCTGGTGTGCTCGGGCTTGTGTAAATTTGGGGGCTTCAGATGCCAAACTAAGTGTTATCTGCTGACATGGGTTGTTAGGTCGCAGTTGGACGGGGGATTCTTACTAGATAAAACGGAACCAAGGCAGAAAATGTTGTAGAAGTAGAATGAGGCATACAGGCGTTGAAGCTGAAGCTGAAGCGCTGAAGTATAGTACTTATGGTGGAGACAAGGTTCGACGCCGAGGGCATTGGCTGCGGACCGGGATAATTGCAGCAAAAGACGGCTGATAGAGATTGGGAATAAAAGCCGACATCGCGTTTGTGATACGAATTCGGCACGGCGCCTCATGGCGCCCAGTCAATATTGACAGTGAGACGTCCGGCGTGCGGCTCAGATCGCGAAAGAATGTTTGCAGTGCCTGCGCAGTAAATTTAGGACGTTCTTTCTCATGTCCTTGAGGCGGTCTGTTCTCTCCTTGCTCTGTCCCCCTATATACCATCCATTCTGTTATGCCTTCGGCGCCCTAAGAAGATATCCTCGACCGCCCATCAATAATACCAATGGCTACTAGCCTCTTTTGGCTGCAGCTGCGAGCCCTCATATGGAAGAATTGGATCGTCCTCTCCAAGCACTCGTTTGTATGCTGAACTTTTGCTGCCTCACTTCAACATATTAATACTTACTGACAACAGTTAACCATCATCCGCTGCTTTATCTTACCCATCGCATATGGCGCATTCCTCGCTACTGCACAAAATTTCCTCAATCGCCTGAATAACGTAAGTCGGTCATTGGAAGTTGGAAGTTTGGGTTTCCGTTGACACGCTCACGACGATCGGTATAGTATGGTCTCGGAACGGCAGTTCCTATAAAATCTCTAGAAAGCCAGTTTGATAGCAAGACTAGCTTGTATTGGGCTGATGATACCGATGGAACCAGCAACCCGTCTCCTGCAGCCATAATCGCTCGAATTACATCCAACTTTACAACAAATCAATTAGCTTCGGTGAAGAAACTTTCCAGCGCTTCCGACTTTCCTGCTGCATGTCCTCAGAATTTCAACTTCTTCTCTCAATGCTTCGCCGCGATTGGGTTCAACGATATCCCTGCCAGTGGCAACCAGTCCGTCAACTATACCATTTCTGCGGATTCAGGACTAGCATTCATTGACGTTGTCCACCATACGAGTGATTTTGAGAAACGAATCCTCCCGCTACAGTGGTCCATAGACAAGGTCAGTGGCGTGATCGTTCGCATGGAATTCTACCAGACGAAGACCTCTTGTTATAGGCTATCATTGAACTCCAGACGGGTATTGACCAACAAACCCCATTGGAGTGGCCATATAATCAGGAAACGAACGACCAACAAAAGACAGGTATTCGTCTGAGTAAGTGGCATCGCGTATATCCGTGTCCGCATAATTGTATTGATTCCCGCTACCTTTAGGTAGTGGGTGTGGGGCTTCGTCCAAAATGAAAACTGGCGCGGATTTTGAAAGTTTTGCTGTGGCTGTCCGTATGAATTTCTTTCCATATTTGTATAGTCTATTTGGAACTCCGATGCTGTGCTCCGAAAACTTATGTCAAGGGTTTAGGGAAAAGGCAACCACCACACTGTGTGGTTCCTTTCAATCCCGAAACTTTGCTAGACAAATGGGCCAGGAAAAAATCTGCAGGATACGAAAAACAAACTGAGATGACATCTTGCCAGAGGCCAGCAGAGCACCTGTGACAGGTAGCGGGCCATGCCGCTCGTCGGCGTTACGCCGTTATATTCACATTCATAAGGTTATATCCGTGGGATTAGAGAGCTTCTTGGGCTGGCTCTGTAAGTATTTTGACTTTTTTTGCTACTCCAAATCGTCTGAAATAGTACTTGAGATTTGTTTCTTTCATCGGAATTGCGTACCAATTGCCCGGATCGATCGCAGGCGAACGTGCTCTACTCCTCACTGAACACATGAAAGCTATGGGTCTACTCGACTCAGCCAGGATACTGTAATCATTTCCCTACTCTGAGTTGGGCTCGTTTTAATATCTTTATAGATCCTGGCATATTGGGATTTCGTTAACCTATCTGCCTGCTTGGATTATCGTCGGTTTGACATGGAAATTCCAACTCTTCGTTCATACAAGCGCTGGTCTAATCGTGATCCTCCATATCTTACTCGGTCTCGTCCTTGCCAGTTGGTCATTTTTCACGTCAGCACCGTTCGGCAAAAGTCCACAATTGGCGGCGGTGATCACGACGTTCTTAGCCATCGTCCTTGCCATCCTAGCCTTGGTCATCAAATCCGGACATTCAGGAACACTTGTCATATTCTCCCTTATTTTCCCGCCTATGTTTTACATATTTGCTCTCAAGGCAATATGTGGGTATGAAAACCATGAAATAGCGACCAATGCTCTCAAAGGGGACCCGGATCGAGGTTTAGTACTGCTTCCTTTGCTCGTCGTTGCCATTGTAAGCGATGCTTCCACCTTTCAACTGTTCATCGTCTCATTGATCATCTCCAGATTGACATCTTTCTATGGCCTTTTCTCGCCGTTCTGCTTGAAAGGTATCTATATGATGCGCAGCCGCCCTCATCGAGCCACAAGTCGAAGTCTTGGTTGTTTTGGAGAAAGAATAGTCTGCAATCTGCAATCCCCTCCCTACCTGAAAACGTCGCCATCTCAATTCGCGACCTGACAAAGACCTACAAAGCGCCCAGATTCTCTTCAAAGAATGATGTTACTGCAGTCAGCAATCTGGATCTTGATATCTCCAAGACAGGCATCTTTGTTTTGTTAGGCTCAAATGGGTGAGTTTACCAATTGCATACACGTTATCCAATACGATAATTGGCTATCTATCGTAGTGCTGGAAAATCCACTACCTTATCTATTGTTGCAGGTCTGTCTAGTATCACCACAGGCAGTGTCACTTTCGGAGGTGGCCTCTCCAGACCTGCACGTGGTACATTAGGGATTGTCCCTCAGAAGAATGTCCTTTTTCCGGAGTTATCTTGCATTCAGACTTTACGAGTCTGGAAAGCCATCAAGCATTCTAGAAATTCCGTAGCTGATGAAGATCTGGAGCAGTTACTGCGCGATTGCGATTTGGAAAAGAAGATAACTGCAAATGCAAGCACGCTGTCAGGCGGTCAGAAACGGAAACTCCAATTGGCTATCGGCTTACTTGGGGGTTCACAAAGTGAGTTCGACTTTATTTATCACGTTTTCCTGTCTTTAATTGCAATAATTTCCAAGTTGTTCTTGTTGATGAGTGTACTTCTGGTGTTGACCCACTGAGTCGAAGGGCGCTTTGGAAGACATTAACGGCATTCCGTGATGATCGTTGTATTGTTTTCACCACACATGTCAGTAACTCTTCGCAACATCGGAAGTACTGTATTGACTATTGACATGATAATGATCAGTTCCTTGACGAGGCTGATCTTTTGGCCGACCATATTGCAATTCTCGCGGCGCCCGGAAAAGTGGTAGCATCTGGCTCACCCGTTACTCTGAAACGAGACCTCGGAGAAGGCTATTCAATCCAAGTATCCTTCAGCCAGACTTTGGCCGATGAAAAGTCCAAAGTAGAACCATCGACATCAGAAGAATTGCTGCGCGAGATTCGCGCAATCTCTTTGGAGACATATACAACAACACAATCGCCGCAGCTTGTTTCTTATCACCTCAAAACAAGAGACGGTGACATTGTCAGTCAGGTTCTTGAACTCTGCGATGCGAGAATCAAATCAGGAGATATTTCATCGTATGATATTCTTGGGACAACGATCGAGGACATCTTCCTCGACCTGATGAATAAGCAGGAAGAAGAAAAAGGGGTGGACGAAAAGGCATCCCGAGATACGATTTTGGCCTCTCCGAGTCCAGCTTCAAATATCACAGCAATGAATTTACCCTCTGGAAGGCCTGTATCTCCCTTCAGACAAGCTTTAACTATATTCCATAAGCGTCTATTGATTGGAAGACGTAGCTGGTTGACTCCGGCGCTTACAATAGGCATCGCGGTGGCGGGTGCATGTATACCCCTCGTTTTCATCAAAGGAAAACAGCAATCGTGTGTTCGAGCATTCGGCAATTCCACACTGACAGTTCCGCTCTATCTTCCTTCTTCGCCTATCGTTCCTTTTACATTTGGACCTTCATCGCGCGTTCTCGTTTCTCCGCCGGGTATCATCTCGACTTTAGGGAGCAGTGCTGATCTCCTCCGAATCACCAATGTGGCCGATAATGCCACTTTTCTGAATGATATTTCCCGAAACTACCGGAATCTCTCTCTGGGTGGAGTTTCGATAGATCCGAATACCGGCGCAACATTAGTTGCTTGGGAAGCCACTCCTCCTGGTATAACGGGACCTTCAATGTTGAATTTGGCCAGCAATCTTCTATATAATCGTGCTCTGAATTCCTCTGGAAATCCCATCCGGACGCCAACTACTATCCTTGCCAGTTACTCATCTTTCCCGCCTGTGGCAGCTGGTACACTTGTTTCTTTACGATGGATCGCATTTTTTGGTGCTGTAATGGTGCGCTTTATTTCTCATTGAGTTGTTTTGGAGGCTTAAACAATTGTTATGCAGTCTGTATACCCTGCTTTCTTTTCTCTCTACGTCTCAAAGGAGCGCCGCTCATCCGTCCAGGCCATGCAATTATCCAACGGTTTGACCGATCCAATTGGTTTATGGCTGGGCCATCTACTTTACGATACCATTGCGGTTGTTGTCCTTTCTACTAACATTATCATCGTTTTCGCTGTGGCCGCATCACAACAGTTTCACGGCCTTGGATTCCTTGTGAGTGCTTTCATTCACCTTGTACGTCATACTGAAATATCATAGTGGCTTGTTCTTGTGCTGTATGGCATTGTCGGCGCTCTCTTCTCATATTGCGTGTCTTTGATGGTTGCCTCGCCCTTAGCGGCATTCGCCACCGTCGCTGGATATCAATTCATCATCTTCGTTGTGAGTGTGACTTGTACACGACCTGCCGCGTTACTGAATATTGTTGCAGCTTTATCTTTCTTCATATCTCCTTGTCTTGACGTATGGTAAAGTGACGGAATCGGCTCATCTTATCACGGTTCTTCATTTCTCCATCTCAATAGTTGCCCCTATCGCTAGCGTTGTAAGTCCACTCTCAAAAATCTGGCCCAAATAGCATGCTGAAAATCTTCAGACTCGAGCAGCTCTTGTTTCAGTTAACTTATTCTCCCTTCTCTGCAACGGAAGTACCGTAGTGAACGCGGCTTCTCTGGGTTCTATAGTGAGATATGGTGGCCCTATACTTTACCTTTTCGTCTATGGTTTCATTCTGCTTGCTCTGCTTGTGTGGGTTGATTCTGGGACTCGTGCACCGCGTCGGCTGAGGCCCCAAAAAGAAACCCCCTCTGGAACTGGAACAGCCACATCATCCAAAGAAGATGTATCTGCAGCAGCAGAAGCCGTAGCCACTTCGGACGATCTTTTACGAGTAATCCATATCTCTAAAACCTTCAACGGCAACCAGGTAGTGGATGATGTCGGCCTTGGTGTCGGAAAAGACACTGTATTCGCTCTTTTGGGACCGAACGGAGCTGGTAAAACGACGACTTTCAATATGATCCGTAAGCATTTTTATGCTCTTGTTCAAATGCATTCTTTGATTCCTAAACTTCGTGCAGGTGGTGATGTTGTGCCCGATACTGGTGATATTCTCATCAATGGAACCTCCGTAATACGTCATCCTCGTACAGCTCGTGCAGCTCTGGGCGTTTGCCCGCAATTCACTGCCATCGACTCTCAGCTTACGGTTCGGGAACACTTATTCATATATGGCCGGTTGAAAGGTTTGCAACAAGGCCCGCAGTTGGATGAAAGCATTAAGATTGTTCTACATGGAACCTCGTTGACTATCTACGCGGATAGGCTAGCCAGCAAACTATCAGGAGGGAACCAGAGAAAACTTTCACTTGCAATAGCTCTCATCGGAAATCCTTCAGTTATTTTGATTGACGAGTTCTCAACTGGTATCGATCCCAAAATGAAACGAGACATGTGGCATACGCTTCGTAGGGTTGCCGTAGGCAAAGCTGTTGTCGTGACTACTCGTAAGTTGTTTTATCGTTCTATTGCTACTTCGCTAACACACCGCACTTAGATTCTATGGAAGAGGCATCTGCTTTATCAAATAGTGTTGGTATTCTGGCCAGGCGCATGTTGGGTATGTCTTGCCTCGTATTTTTTTTTGATATAGTTATTTATTAAGTGCCAGCTGTCGGAACCACTGAATCATTGTCTGCTCGTTATGCAATGTATGAAGTACACTTTACCTGTCGGACGCGAGAGGAAGTTCTCAAGGCTCGCGCCTTGATGTCCCTCATCCCAGGTTCTCGCATGGCCGATGATGTTGCCACCAGGTTCGAAGTACCCATCACTCCAGAAAATGGACTGTCATTGGCACAACTCTTCACTACATTGTCCAGTCACGGAGATTTCACCGAATACACGGTGGAAAGAGGGTCACTCGAAAGCGTCTTTCTGAAAGTCATCCGAGAGAACAATATTAGAGAAGAAGACAATGATAGAACCCATAGAAAGCGTCGAGCATGGTGGAGATGTTAGCTTTATTTACACGTTTTGGTATTTCGTCCAGTACTTATATGACTGAGGCATGATCTTTTTTCTTTTGCATGTTTTGTGTTACTTTGTGCTCTTGGGGATTCTATATATCCAATGCATAATGCACAACAGTACATATAATCGTTTTAAAGTTGTATCTGCGTTTATAGGCATTAGCCCGTTGTCCATGGGTATCCAGAATAAAATGTATATTAGTAATGGGGTATACAATGAAAATAACGTTGACATCTAATAATGGCCGCCGGTGAGTAGAAGACATTGCTGAAGATGATTTGCTATGGCTTTGCTGCAGCCTTCTTCTGTTCTTTGAGCATGGCGATACGCTAAAACGAATGAGGCTTATTATCAATTTGAAATGACAATAATGTGCAGACTTACTTGTTTGCGTTCTTCTTTTCGTCTGGCCATTTCAGCAGCTTTGCCTTCTTTCGATAAGACTACGTTATTGGACAAAGGGTAGGAAGGGGCGGTAGTTCCATTATTCCTCTCAGCAGGAGTTTCCCAAGTACCAGCGCTTTCCCAGTCTGCCTCTTGTGATGGAGACTTCGTACGTGAGGATTGGGAGGAATATGGACGCGGTAGAGGAGACTGGGCTCTTGTCATTTTTGACATGGACGTGGATGGTGTTACAGATGGTCGAGGGGTTTGCCATGCAAGTTGATCGTCGAGAGTTGCCAGCCATGAAGTATTAGTGTTGACAGGAGAAAAGGCTGTAGCACTTGCAGGTGGTGCAGGTGGTGCAGTCGGCGGTGTCGGTGCAGATTCAAAGGCACCTTTGTACATACAATTTATCAGCGAATATCTTAAGGATTATCCATCGGACTTACTCCAGTCATCATCATCGGCGTTCACATCGATCAGATCGTCAGAGCCCCAAGGGTTGGCAAAGATTGAGGATTTGGAGCCTTCCAGGCCATCATCTTCGGTTGAATCCACCGTCCAAGGACTTGAAGCGGAGGCGGCTGCTTCCTCCGCCAACTGGTCCGCTAGCTTTCCGAGGGCAACATGATTGGGTACTTTGTTTGCGCCAAGCTGCATGGCTTTCCCCTTTGATAAGACACCGTTGGAAGTAGGTACTGTTTCCGATGATAGCGTTGACTTCGAGAATGAGGGTCGAGAAAGTTCGCCTATATGGCTGCTGAGGGAAGTATCGGGGGCCGAAGTCACGCGATCGAGGCTAACAGCAGATATTGGAACTTGCAAATCTGAAGCAGCAATCTATACAGACACGAGAATGATGAGTGAAAAGTGAGGACGCGGTAAAGATACCAGCGTACTTTCTTTCCCAGAGTTGAGATCGCCCAACCTGCCAGAGTACCGGCTGCGCCAGTTGCCGAATCCACCAGCGTACCAGGCATAGGCGTAGACCCAGAAGTTCCTTCTGGTGTATTGGTCATGGCTGTCTCCGGCTGGCAAAGACGATAATTAGGTCAAATTTAAGAAAAAAAGTTGACAAGGAAAGATTTTTTTTACCATGTGTGCCGCATGCTCTTCCAATCTCTTTACGAGAGCCTGCATTACTTTAAAGGCTTGATCACGAACCAACCTGCGAAAGGACACGATAAATTAGAACTTCACTGCCAATAAGCAGTCAAAGCTCACTTTTCCTCATCGATCAGAGTAAAAGCCATATTGGGAATAACCTTGGTAGCGACCTCGGAGATTTCAAACAGATCGACAGTGGCCATAAAGGCCGACAGCCCCGCTATTCTTGCATGTACGAAAGGATCTTTAAGCGCTCGTGAAAATGCCGGAACGAGAACTTTGCGCTTCGTGTTGTATCCCAGAGACGGAGCAAGGCGACCAATGAGGATGCAGGTGTTCGTTCGGATGGACGGCTCGGAGTCTGTTTGCGTTTTGGCTAGCAGTCGCAATAGGTCGTTGTTCAACAGCCGGTCTGTAAGCTAAAGATATGTCGGTGGGTATGCGCTTGGTTCTAGTTTGTGGAACTAACCTTTGGTGCCAAGAGGATGATTGACTTTACTGTAGCCTCTCGAATGATTGCAACTGTATCCGAAAACCCAGTTTGCTGCGTAAAGTGAGTAAATATGAACAAAAAGAGGGACAAACGGTCCCACCAGATGAGGGAATATCTTGTCGCTGACTGCCTTTTTATCTAGTTTTTCAACATATTCTGGCAGATGTTCCAGCAAGGCCATTCTCAATCCTCGATCAGGACTAGCATATAATTTGATGATCGAAGAAAGAATGAGCTTCGGATAGTCTTCAGGGGAGACATTGGCACCGAATTGTAGGACAAGGGGAAGAATAGTGGCTCCCGAGGCTCCTCCATACTCTAAGGCTGAAATTAAAGAAGGCAGGACTTTAAATGACGCAAATTCAGGTGGAAACGAAGAGGCGGATTCCTTCAGATTCCTTTTATGAGGTCAATAACTATTTTCATTTGGGAAAGGAAAGTAATCATACTTCAAAAATTGGTTTTTTTCGGCCTCGCTAGAGAGCGCAAAATTATCCAATCCTGCGCAAACTTTGACCAAGCGGTTGTGGTTGAAGAATCCTGTTTCCGCCATGCCGATTTCGAGGAACCCTTTCGCGTTCAACCGTCCTTTCGGGTTAGGGTTTAAGAGCCGTTTAAAATGCGGAAATAGTGTTGTAGGGATAGCACCACGAGAAGAAGGGGCAGGAGGGGGGTGCGGAGGTTCGGCCGTCGGTGGGGGTGGGTGAGTTGGGTTGAAAACGGCATGAAGAAGTAGGCCAAGAGCATAAGCATCTGGAGCTGCGGGGTCAGAACTCGCGGGATATCAGTGCAGCAACTATGTCGAATATGGATTGTAATCACTCTTTGGCACTTGACCATCCACTTTTCTTTACTTCAGGAGGTGCCCATGCGGAGGATCCTGGTAGAAGTCCACCCATGGTCTGTCAAAATGTTAGATTAAGATCACTATGCCTGATTATTGACGCACATATAACACAGCGGCATCATCCTTTGGATTGCTCAATAATTCAAAACCCCCTAGTTTCCATTCTCCTGATGGTGATAAGAATATCGAATAACTGCATATCTTTCCATGCGTGGCTGCGCATTGATCGTTCAAAAACGACAGCGCTACCTGAAGATAGTCAATCAAAGTAGACTACGGAAAATGAAAAGGAAGACGAACAGATATGCGATGTAGTCCCCACAATAGCCAATCTTCCCTTTCCTGCGCACTCTTAGAAGCATATTGGGGCAGTACACTCGATAGCGGGCGGATGCGTTCAGTCATGATGTAAATAGTCGATTCGGACTCGACGGCGTCCATGAATTTGAGAACATCAGGATGTCGTGTGGTGCGCAGTTTGCGGAGGGCATTCTGTGCAAAGACCTTTATATTCTTCTTGGATGAATCACTCAAGTCATATTCGAAGACAGAGACGGGACTTCCGTCGTCCTTTATTATGATGAATAAGGAGGTCGATGAGAAAGCGCTCTATTACGCACTCGCTTTGTGGCATCATACAGCGTATAATATCCTTCCACCTGCGCGAGCTTGGAACCAAGGGAGAATGGGAGATTGAGACCTGACTTTTGAACGAGTGTCGATACCGCGGCAGAGCCAAGAGTGCGTAAGTAGTCCATATAGGTAGATTAAGCAGGAGTAGGATGAGGAATAGGAGATGGACTGCGTCCTGCGCGAGGACGTGTTGCAATTATGATCGATCATGTGCTCAATTGTCTTGCGGCTTGCTTCACCTCCACCACCTCGCCATCCCTCCACCACAAAATATCACCACAAGTGCTCTTATATTCCTTGCCTTACTTTGTTATCATTAATGACTTCTGAACCCTATTAATTTACACCTCAATCACGATGAACCAAGATACCCAGCCCGACATGATTGTAGATATAGAAAATCCAACAACAGCCAAAAGCGCGCTCTTAAATGGCCTGCATACCGACGACACTTTTGGGCCAACAATAGAAGAACTGGAGAGAGAGCTTCCAGTTGTATACGACGGTCAAATACCGTTAGGCGATCTGCTTTCGCGTGTTGTTCAGTCAATCTACGCAGAGCTCTCGGAGCTAGCAGAAACGTGGGTAGCATTGCCCTAGTAACACTTCGTGTATTTCGTTGACTTTGCTCTCAGAATGCCCAATATGTCGGATAGCGCTCGCAAACGAACCTTGGCCGACTGGGTAGTTAAAATAAAAAAGCAGGTTGTAAAGCTATACGCTGTGGTGAAATGGTCTCGGGATGCCGATACTATTCAGAAGTGTATGGTACGCCATCGTTTTTTCTTTCCTTGATAATTAGGCACTAGAATCTCACCATTCCCAGAATATCATTGCATTTCTTCTTACGCAAAACTCGCAATTCGAGGACACCATTCGCTCGTTAACTCATGCAAAAGAGGGTTTAGATCCCGCAAGGTTGCACCATTGCTGTGTCAAGCTAGACCTTTCTGTCTGACCTTCTCACTATAGGCTACGAAATCATGATCTTCTGACGTCGTTAGATGTTTTGACCACTGGCTCATATTTACGATTGCCGACATGCATAAAGGTGTCCTTGTTTTTCTTTGGCGTGCACGGCACTTGTTCTAACCCTGAATTAGAAAATGGCGATTCCACCACCACCTTTAACAGATGCAGAGGTTTCAAAACACTTTTTGATATGGAACAGACTCTTCGCTATCGACTACGCATGTCAGAGATCGTTCCAGTAGAAATGTCTCAATATCATATTGGTAAAGATAATCTATATTCAATGAAACTTTGTTCACACTCAAAGGACCGCTTTGTCCAACAGCTGACGGCCGTGCTCACTTCATTGTTCCAAAACTGTTAACACATCAATTTGCCTTCGAGGAGGTGCGAAGGATGATGGATGGTTCTTTGTTTCAGTCGAGTTCTTGATTAACATGGGAGGTGATCTTACGGGCTTGCAAGGTATTTATGGGTTTTCTCTACTCCTTGTAATGTATATGCTAATATTGAGTAGAATTTCCTCGGGTACCTACTGGTATCATAAAGCGACATATCACAGATGAAGCGGATGCTCGACTTGCTTTCTATTTACCATTACCTGAAATACAACCACCAATACCCAACGCACCACCTCGGCCCAACTGCCTTCAGGCGTGGTAGATGCGCCTCTTGTCCGCTTATTCAATTTCTTGCGTAAGTCATCTGGACAACATGTTACACATTTATTGAATACCCTTGAACATTCAGAAATGATGTCATTGTCTTATCAACTCGAAATTTTATGGTATCAGGCCGAACGCATGCGCTCTTTGGGTTGGGCAGATTACCTATCGGTTCAAATGTCTCCGGACCGGAAAACCATGAAAGCTTCGTATTGGATGTATGTCTTTAGGTGTTTTATTGGAGAGTTGCCCTTATTTCTCTTCACAGGCGACCTCCACAGCCAACACCTCCGGGTCGACCTCGACTCAAGCTGCCGTTACTTGGGGGTACTTTAACGATATCTATCGTTCAAACCAAGGGTCCAGCGCAAACTGGGCCTGGCCCTGCTCGAACATCCCAGCAAAGAGTCCTTGCACGATTACAACAAAAATCGAAATTAGGTAGTGGCCGTCCTTCAGATGAAGTCGAAGGGTTGAAATTTGTGGTCCATTGGGAGCCAGCAAAGGGGGCTCTGGGTGTTTCAATTCCTCAAGAAGAATCGATTCTGTCTCCAGACGCTTTGCAAGTGGTGAGGCTCTTTTCCCCAGGTTTATCGTCCTTGACGCTTATATCGCTGTAGGATCCAGACAATCTGGATTTTGAGCAAATGTTGCGGACAGTTATACAGAAACACTCTAAGGCCATCCTAGGTAGTTTCCGGAATCAACTGCAACATGGACCAAACAAAGTATTTTCACCTCCTGGAGTTGTCTCAATGGTCCAAGATGGTATGTCTTTATTTATGTATTGAATACTCGATGTCATCAAATTGAACCAATGGTATTAGGCGAAACACAGGCTCTCCAAGTACATCTATGTGCCGATGAGGTGGTCATCATCACCATCGACACACGAACAGGTAGATTAACCCTTAGAGATACCGGCGATCTGGCGGCTGCCGGTCGCGGCCCTCGATTTGCACTATTTTCTGAACGATTGAACGATAATCCAACGCTTCTCATGGATGCTTTGTTCCGTTTACGTATTACGGTGTGTCAACTTGTTCAACTTATAAGATGGCTTCCACATTAATGCTTACGCTGTTATAGACCATTCTAGATCTTGCAGAGCAAAAAGCAAATTACCTAGGTATGCAAAGCTACCGCCGGAGGAATATCAACCCAGACGGTTAGTTCCTGGAATCCTATATTTATCTCAATGTGGTGCTGATCAAAAGATTATAGAGTTATTGAAGCTTGGTGCAGATGCTCGTGCATCCCTCTACATCCAACTTGCAACCTTCCCAAATCATTACCTCGTGCTTGTAGTAACCGACGAACGATTCAAGTACGCACTGATCACCACCAAAGTCCAAACAGAATCTATGTACGGCAACATGGTTTTGGAGGATATCGCTTGGCTGGACTTCGATCGTATACATGATGCGGCCCTCGTACGGAATGCACAAGATAACGCTGCTTCCACCTCTCAACCAGGATCGGAAGAGTTGAATGCTGCTGCGAAGAGGTCGTATGGGTGAGCTCATTTAGTGTCTGATTTTGGTCTGGCGACTCAACTTCCCTTATCAGTTTCTACCTAGATACCCAGGGCCTACGAGAGTTATACAGCTATTGCAGGTGAATCTTCAGTGTAAAAATATATACTGTTACCAAACACTCACTGAACTTTCCTTCAGTGCACGCGTTGCATTCATCAATGTCGAACGACAGTTCAAAATCCGTGGAATCCCATTCACACATGTCAATCCAACGAGCAGTACGCCAGTCACCTTTGAACTCTCTCAGATCCAATCTTCCCTCGCCCGTTCTGTTCCGGCCCTATGTGTACAGTCAGAGCACATTCTATCAGGGGCTCCTGCTGCCGAAGCTGCAATGCCTAATATTCGTGTAATACCCCTTAATTGGTGGTCCAAAGGAAAGGCCCAGGTAAACTAACAAAAAAATCCTCTCCTGAAGTCATTTATTGAGCAATCTGCAGGTTGTAACATGCGTGAAATTGAAATATGTCCAACAGCCGGTGGGCAAAACAGCCAGCGGCAGTACCATTATTCGCCCCTCGAAGCGTATCATATACGATACCACAGAAGCTGTCGTGTCATTCCTGTCGGAAAACGTCAATACGTGCGTCGATGAATTTTTGGAAGAGTGGGCGAGAGTTTCAAAGATGGTTGTGATCGCTCGAGAAGGTTCGTATCATTGAGATAAGCATGAGATTTGGTTTCTAATCATATATTCAGTGGCACAAATGTCGAAACACAAGAAATGGCGTGATGTCCGACTGTTATCATTCGATCTCCAAACTGTCGAATTTGCCTATGCCCAAGTGTGTCTCATTTCAAATTTCTACACATCAGAACTCTGACATTATCGATAGGACTATACTGTTTCAATATCCTGTCAAGATCAACTATCACCCACGGGTGGTATTTCGATCTTGAATTTGCTCGGATCCCCTCTCCCAATGCGATGGAGACAGAGGATACATTCAACCCTCACGAGGATGCAGAACCCTTTTTTACGGGATATTCTGCGACATGCTCATGGTCGATTAGCTCCATCCCTACACCTTCTAGTGACATTACTTCGGGACACTCTACCGATAGTGGTCGAGCTTGAGGCTATCCGAAAAGAAAGCAAACAGAATGGGTGGAATTTTGACATCTTGCGAAGGCGGCGGGCTGTATCGACTGCTGTATGGAGACTCAAGTATGTTATTCTTGCTATTATTGTCAGTATTTCTATTCTGACTCTGAGTTATAGGACGCTCTGGACTTCCGTCTAATGACGATCAGAACATTGCTATCCTCGACTCATCGCATTCACTATTGATGTGCAAACGCCTGGAAAGACAGTCACGAAGGATCCTGTCGTTGATGACCTCGTCTTGCAGCCCATCCCCAAATGCGCGATATGTGACAGATGCTGTCCAAAATGGGTTGGCAATCTGGCCAATTGACAATGGGCAAGGTAGCGGCCATTGATATTGGGGTGGTTTGTGATGCTAGCGGAGTCGGTCCTCTCACCAAAGCGATACACACGAGGATTCTGGAACAACTCAAGACCTAGCACCCGCAGCCTGGTACTGTTCCTTCGCATCATTACATTGGATACAATGTCATGAGATTGTATTATTATACTATACATTAATTTAATATCTGTACAACATGCTCCACATATTACCACGGAAGAAGTGAAATGAAGCACAATACGGTTGGCAGGAGGTGACGTTATAGATTATCTTAATCCGATAACACAATGACCTCGATATCTTCACCATGTCGATCTTTGTTTTTGTTGAACCGACGGGAGGCCGGCTTGGCGTTGATACAGATAGGGCGGACATGGCTCGTTCAAGAGTTTTGTCGAGCCGTGAATTCAGAGAGTTAGAAGAAGACGATGGCCGGGCCGGATGCGGAATCCTGGGGTATGATAGTTTGGTGTCCTTCCAGCCTGTGTGTTATTTGTGTAGTAAGCTGTCCTGTGTAGGTCATGTAAAATTTCGATATCTGCGGTATTGAGACCGACATGAACGCGTGTTGAGATTCTAGTGAAATCTGAGGATTTACTTACCTGAACTGCTATCGGCGAAAATCGGTTCGGGCGAAGCCTCGAAGAGGAGGTAGTGGCGTAGGGTCTCCCAGGGGAGGACATATCGTGGGCATGAAGGGGGAGATGCGTCTGGTGCTTGACAAGCGAGGGCTGAATATTGGGAAGCGACGACAAGTTTTTGCGAGGGCGCCCAACCTTCCGTTTCAGTGGTGCGGCGTCATCGCTTCTCAAACTTGATTCGACGCTGGTGAAGTCGAAGAATTCACCTTCGCTGCTACTAGTGCTGCTGCTCGCTGAAGCGCTCTTGGCACGTCTGCCCTTCTTCTTTCCTTATCAACGGTCGATTTTTGACGATGATGCTAGCATCATTTTAGTGGATGATATAATTGGGGAAGTGTCAGAGA
>JACGCK010000493.1:0-19996 GCA_014925825.1 Pholiota molesta
GTACTTCACACCCGAAGGTCAGTCGATTCTACAACGATATCATATAGAAACGTTAACCTGAGAGGAACTGTACGTAGGTCGTTTGACCATCAAGGTTGGGGGCATTCGGGATTTGGAGCGTGCTCTCAGCGCGTACAATGTTTTGGACGATGTAGAGCTGCCACTTTTTGTTGAGTTCTTGCGTCCAATGCTGCGGTTGAAACCGTCGGATCGATCTAGTGCTGCAGAATTGCTCGAACACGAGTGGATTAAATAAATATTGAGGTACGATATCGATGACAAACCCACCCCAAGCTTCGCTTCTCTACTAAACTATATCTCATTCGTCATTGACAGGTGCGCTGTTGGCAAAGAGCTGGCGATGATGCTGGAGTGCACACACACAGAGAACGAAGAACTGGGCGACGATGCAAACTGACCAATACTAACAGACAGGGTATGAGCGCCCGTGGCATTTGAGGGGCTTTAAGGATTGGGCGTGTGTGTTTCGAGTGAAGTCGGGTAGGAGGACTCAGGAGAGAAATTTGCGCGTGGATTTTTGCGGCTAGGGTTATTTTTGGTTTGTTCGTATCGTTGAGTTCCTCGCTTTGTTCCTGCTAGCCACATGATATCTAATAAAACTCATTGGACCAACATTGGACCCTCTTTTAGACGGTATCTGCTCAGTGCTGTTTACACACCCACATTCGTTTTATCTTCACAGATATTTTCTCGCATGGGACACTCCGTCTTGGGAGTCGGTGCGCCCGGCGCCGCTTCCGTTGATGAAACCATATGGACCTTTTAGGTTTCTTGCATATCCGCGCTGTCATATTGTTCAGATGATTCCTGCGTGGTTTATAAGTATGCATTTTTCCCTCGCTATCGCCAACAACCATCTTTGACCGCGTTTCTTGCTGAGCAGCTCTCCTTGCAAATGGAACACATTGTCAAAGCTCCTAAGGTTGGTGAAATACTAGGGCGTTGTGTCTATATCACTTTGGTGGACACCGGCGGATCTTGCTGATATTGCCAAATCTTCAATATTTTCTGTAGGAACAAGGACGAATTGCTACCCGACGTTGGCTGGACACGCTTCATTATTACTTTGTCGACTTATCCGGGTGGAAGCGAACCGCCGCTCTGGCGCTGGTGCTGGCGTTGCCGCTCACCCTCCAGCCAATACGAGACGTCTTCTTCAGAGTCTTTGAACGGTTCTTGACATCCAAGCCCACTTCGAGCAATGTCGCATTCCCGGACTTATACGAGGCATCTGTGATGGAACTTCAAGCCGGGCTGGATGCGCAACACTTCACCAGTGTCGATCTCGTCAAAGCATATTTTGCACGCATTGAAGAGGTTAACATAAAAGGCCCCGGTCTCAGAGCAGTTCTCGAGCTAAACCCATCGGCTTTGGGCCAAGCCGCAGATCTCGACAAAGAGCGCAAGATCAGTGGGAAGAGAAGCATTCTGCATGGTATTCCAGTCCTTGTCAAGGTCAGCTTTCCTTTCCAGCGTCAATTGATGCAAGGCTAATTCCGAATTCATGAAGGATAATATTGCTACTATCGCATCTGAGGGTAAGTGAGTCATGCTTCAGGGGATGCTAGGAGCTGAGAACAATGGTAATATATGTTATAGGGATGAATACTACTGCAGGATCTTATAGCTTGCTTGGTTCCGTTGTCCCCGAAGATGCAGGGGTCATCAAACGACTTCGTAACGCAGGAGCCATCATTTTAGGTGAGTAAGCCATACTCATTTCCCCTCGATATATACACAGCTCTTTAAACGAACTTTCAGGGAAGGCGAACCTATCTGAGTTTTCCTACTTCCGAGGCATTCGTGGAGAACTGCCTAGCGGGTGGTCAGGTAGAGGTGGTCAAACCACTAACGCCTATTACCCAAATGCTGATCCCTGCGGGTCCTCTTCGGGCTCTGGCGTGGCTGCTTCGATTGGTTTAGGCCCTATCACGTTGGGCACCGAAACGGATGGAAGTATCATTTGTCCCTCTAGTCTCAATAATGTGGTGGGCATGAAGCCAACAGTCGGATTGACCTCTCGTGCTGGAGGTACCGTGATTTCATTCAAATTCCCCGTTGATATTTTCGAAGGACTGATGCCAGCTTCAACGTCTAGTTATTCCTATTTCATCGACTCAGGACTCCGTCGGGCCAATGACTCGTTCAGTTGAAGACGCTGCGATCCTCTTATCCATCATTTCAGGAAAAGACCAGAATGATGACGCCACTCTCTCCCAACCATCAATTGTGCCAGACTTCACGAAGGCCTTGAAGAAGGATGCACTTAGAGGAAAGCGGATTGGTGTCCCAAGGCGTGTATTTATGGACGAGAAGGTTGCCAGCAATGATCCATCGGTGGGTGTAGCATTCGAGGAAGCGCTAAATGTTTTGAGAAGCTTGGGGGCTACGGTCGTAGACCCAGCGAATTTGCCCAGCGCGGAGGATATCAGCAAATCTAATTATGAAACATTGGTTTTAGAGGTAGAGTGCAAGGTGTGTTTGACATTTAACCATTATAATTGCTCGTCTATCATTCTGTTACAAACATATTATACACCTAGATCGGTCTTAACGCATATCTTGCGGAGCTCAAGGAATCGCCGACAGGAGTGCGATCACTTGCCGATGTTATTAAATTTAACGATGGGAACCCCGGCCTCGAAAAACCAGAAGGATATGAAGGCCAAAGCAGGTATTTAAATTAATATTCCAAAAACGCATTATTGGATCCCAATAATTTTCTTTAATAGGCTTTTGAAGGTCGAAGCCAGCGCTGGACGAGATGCGGCGTACCTTGAGGCTTTGGCATTCGATTATGAATACGGCCGTACTAGAGGTATTGACGCCGCTTTGAAAGAGCATGAATTGGATGCGTTGGTCCTGCCGTCTGTTGGCTCATCCTGGAGCCCTGCAGGTCAGCTTCTGGCTATCCATATGCCAGATATGCGCTCATAGTATAATTCTCTGCATCTAGCTATTGCCGGATATCCAATTATAACAGGTAAACTGCTCTTCGACGACGATGATCCGGTTGCTTGTGGACTAATATTCCTTTAGTTCCCCTAGGATTCTACCCCGAAGACATCCCTATCAAGCCAGATGAACACTCCAAATTTCCGGGTCGGCCATTCTCCCAAGCACCTGGTATGCCGTTTGGAATCTCATTCTTCAGCACGGCATACTCCGAATTTGAACTTATTGGGTATGCGTATGCATATGAGCAAGCCACCCACACCAGGTTGGCACGTAAAGCGTACCCAAAAGCAATTCCAAGGACACAGTTGAAGGATGTTGTCAAAAAGTAATGTTTCCATTTCTTCCGTTGTGCTACCGATTTGTATTTGTTCTCTCCTTGTAAATTTCCAGTACTTAGCGGAACCATAAACTCAATTATGAAGCGGTCAATCATGTTTGAACATGAAGCATGGGCGCTTAATTTCTGAACCAGATGTGTTGATCCAGGTTGACACAGTTGTTCGATTAACTCAGACTAAGTTGCTGCCCATCTATTTACCGAGTCTGACCCATTTTCATTGAAATCTTGATGCGGGTCCAACTCGCTCGGTAACGATAGATTTGACCGTTTTGGTTTGGGCTAGTTTATTACGAACAACACTAGCAACTCTTGATTGACTTGCAAGTTTAAATGTCTGAAAAACCCTGGTAAACGAGGATCAGAAAGCATACGTTGGAACTCGTCGTACATTAGCTCGAAGCAAGTTCGGATCAGATCTATTAACTATCAAAAGGAACTTCAAGAGGACAACACATTGGAGCTGATTCGGTGCTCTGGAATCGGCGAACTTATCTACATCAAGCCTCAATCAAGCCTTCTCTTCGTATTTACGATGATGCGATCGAGAGAGCTGGCACATTTGCACAAGCTCGTATATTTCCTGCCACTGCCCTGCGTTGCACCCCTCCTGCGTGTCAATGCTCTCTAGCTTCGGAAGCAGCGCATCGAGATACTGCGCAACTGCCATGGGGCGCCGGCGATCTACGTGGGCAACAGAATTACCCACGGTCAACTTCTTCACCCCAAATGTAACACCGTCTTCCGGCAAGGGTGGTACATTGGAGAGGTGCTTGAATCCGCATTGGAACGAGGTGAGAGAAGGACAACTCTCCAGAATGCCGCGCAGCCTGTTCAATGATATCCCTTTGGTACCCAGGTCAATTGGGAGATGAAGCGTTTCGAGGCCCGAAGGTTGCGTGAGGGTGGATAGATGGAAAAACGCATCTCCAAAGTCCAATGACATTGTCAGGCCAGATATTTCCAAGTGACGCAAATGCGGGAGCGATAGCAAAGACTGGAATGCGGATAACTCAAGCTCAGCATGGGAATCGTCTGGGGATGCCTTCTGGTAGCATATCCTGACCGTCGCAAGGGAATGTGCCCATGACGCCAAAACCGTGCGCAAAACAGCTTCAAATTTTGGTTTTAACATCATCATTTTAGACCCGGGGCCTGTCCCTTTTTTCTCCTTAGTAGCTTGGTAGATGTCAAAGAGATGTCAACCAATTTGAGGACTCGATCATATCCATGAGCGCGGACATTAAATCCAATTTGGCCACGATATGAAGATTCGTCAGCTTATAGAAACCGGCTTTTGGAGAAGACGGAATGGGCTCCAAGGTTTCTATGGCATGAGTCGGAGGCTCCAACTTCTCTAGTGAATTAGCAGCTAGAATGGATGGCGAAGGAGAAGGCGGTCGCGAGGGAGGTGCTTCGAGAAAAGGGTCATTGGGGGGATGAACCCCAAAATTATCATTGGCTGCCTTCGAAAGTTCGGATGGTGTGCCCCAACCATCGTCTCCGCTACCTGCCGGGGGAAGTGTCTCGACAGTGTTTCCAAATAGTGAAAGCGGCGGAGGTGGAGAAGGTAGACAGTCTTCTTCAAAAGATCTATAGCTTGCAGCTCTTGCATCAAGAACCAGAATTTCAAGTTCTGGGAGCTGCCCGAGGTCCTGTAACGTCGACCAGCTGACGATAGGGCCCACGTTGCCCAACTTGAGCTCACGCAAGTTGACAAATCTCATGCAAGTTGAATGAAGAGCATCGTACGACATGTTTGTACCAATTGTACCAAGCCTGATGCTCGACAGGTGAGGGGCCTCATCGGCGAGGGTGTCCAAGAACGTCGAAAACGTATCAAACTGCGACTCTGGAATATGTTCCACCTCCAGGACTTCAAGAGTCTGGAGTAGGAATAATGGAAGAAGGGACAATGATGTTTCGGGTTTATTGACATCGATGTGAAGGCTCTTCAGGGAAGGGAAGAAAGTGTCGGATTTGTTGTAGCGAGCACCAAGCTGCACCAATCGAAGCAATGTGCCAGCCTCAACCAAAGAATGCGCATCGTTCAAGGTGAATTTCGTCACGCGTCTCGCATAGTCAAATAGCTTCTTGAAGCTGTCTTTCGAGATAAAACCGCGTAAATGCTATAATGATTTATCATTGTTGAGTATGTATCAGATAGTGAAAGAAAATGGTTGATTCACATATTTTCCATTGATTAACTGGAGTCCAGGAGAATCCAATGCTTCAAGCAACGGAAGGAAAGAGTCGATCGCGAGTGCAACATCGGCATCGACGAGAGGGTGTTCAGACATAGCTAAATGCAAGCAGCAGAAGTTAACAACCACATGTGTACACACACAAGAAAAGACACACCACTTTCAATGTTATCTTCGTTATCTTCATGAGAGGTCAAGATAGTAGACGACGCTGTCTCGTCATCGGGTCCAGAAACTGCCGATAGAGGGTCCATTGGGGATGGCAGCGCCATTGAGGTAGGAGATTGAGATCGAGAAGGTGGGAAGTCAAGTAGATCGATGTCGTCCGTGGAGACAGAAAAATCGCTCATGCCAAAGATGATGATGGTCAGAGGGAATGAAGAACAATGGGCAAGCCTGGGATTATAAAGGGAAATTAGGCGCCCATGCCTCGTGACGGTGCGGCTTCCCACAGTGGAACTTCTTGCCTTCGTTGACCGCTTTCAGTTGAATAGCACACATTTATCGCCAGGGAAACACAATACCTTATTGTCTGAAAGTCGTGGAAAGGCTTTACGACTTCCACGATGCGCGGACGAGAAGATGATACAAGAAAATACGAAAAAAGGTGACAAATGCTAGTGCCCTTCATCTCTATATCAAGAACAAGGACGTGTTCAAATGCGAATTCAAAGCATAACCTACTCGATGGGCGATTGATGGGCGACTCGATGTAAACGTTTCTCAGCGGCCAGGGTCATAGTGTGGCACATCTTGACTAGGGAGTGGATTTGTTGCCAGTCTTCCTCGTCATAGCCCTCATGTGTGTTGATGGCCTTGAGATGCGGGAATAGCAAGGAGAGGTGGGTGGCGACCGGTATCTTGTGCGGTACTGCTCCGCCGACGGACAGGACTTCCAATCCATGAGGAGTTATGTCAACCTCTTCATCGGATTGCATGGCCACTGCAGCAGGAATTTGAATGTAGCATTCCAAGTAGATCAGGCGAGGGTAATAGTGAGTGATGAGATCAAGAGTCGATATGGTGATCCCTGTGTTCGATGTCTCGTCTACAGGAAGTTGTAGCCTTTGCAAAGACATCGGCGAGGCTACGTGTGCCGTAGTTGAGTCGATGATGGATTCTTCCATGAAGGGTAAAGCCCAATGAGCGATCTTTAACTCCTTGAGAGATGGATATGACAAAAGCGTCCCCAAAGCTGTCGATGGAAATTCGTGCACTTCAGTGAATGCAGGGTGAGACAATACATCGATACCGAGCGATTCTAGGGCCCCGAAATCGAGGATCATCCCGATCATAGCTGCAAAAATTGAAGTTTGGGGGAAAGGGATCAAAGTCGTTTCCTGCTTCACTCGGATAAGGCACTGTGCGAGGTGACGCTTATATCGCTTTACTGCCTCGAGCGTGAGGCAAATTTGAAAGCCAGTTATAGTTTCAAATGTCGTTGAAGAAGTGCGCCCAGGTTTGTTCTTGGACGTAGGGTGGTCTAACATCCACTTCAATTCTTCAATCGACATTGTATACATGGGGTCTTCAGGCTCGGCTTCGTCCTCATAAGGGTGTTCCGTATCACTTGCAATAGGCCTATCTGGGGGAATAATGAGGCCACTTGCAGCAGTAGTAGGAGATTCGGGAAATGGTCGAACCAAGGTCAACGATACTTCTTTGACCGTTCGTGGGGGAAGGTAAGAGATCAGGTCCGCCATAAGCAAAATGTTGCCAGTAACGGCCAGCTTGCGGAGTCGGGGAAATGGGAGAGGGCTTAGGTCCATTTGACCAGCGGACGATGAAAGATTTGGGGGTCCAATGTCGTTACTTGTCGGAGACAAAGATGCATCGTTCACAACGAGTAGACGCGGTTTGTATTGTGACGTATGAGCGTCGATGAGAAACGACTCCAAGTCTGGTAACATAGAAACTTCTTGCAAAAGAGTGAAATCGAGCGATTCCACTGCGTTAATGAGGTGAAGTTGACGCAGGTGGTTGAATTTCAAGGAGCTCTGCAAGAAGCTTTCAGAGACACGTCCACACAAGGTGATGCTCGACAACCTTGGTACTCTAATGATGAGTTCCTTCAGGAAAGAGGAGAGGGCGATCTGGCGAGCCCGAGTCGATGGGGCTCTGACAATTTCCAACGACTTGAGGGATGGTACTATGCAGAAGAAGAGATATAAAAGGGATTGGTTGGCATCGATGATGCGAAGGCATTCCAAAGAGGACAGAAATGGGCTTTTGGGGTCCTGTATCAAAGCGAGTCGAGCCAGAGTTTCAGGAGCTATATCCGGAGGAGTTATGGGCGCTGTGTCCGTCAAGACCAATTCCTTGATCCTTCGCGTATATGAAGTGAGCTGTTCAAGCTCCTCCTCCATAAGAGGACCGTCAATGTGCTACGCTCAATTGGATTAAATCATGTGGTGTTTCGGAGAATCTAGGCGACTGACATATGCATTATCTTCAAGAACTAAACCAGGCAAACGTTCAATGATGGATACGAAAGAATCAACCGCAGGCAACATTTCAATTGGGGGTTCAGGATCTGTGGGGGCGCATTATTTGACATAGATATCCGAAGGCATAGACATAACGCACTATTATCCGCAGGTTCAGTATGCAGAGTCGGTAGGTCATCTCTCCCATCGATAGAGGGAGCTACCATATCAGAAAATTCGTTCAAAGTGGGAGAGGACATTTCGAAAGGGTGTCGCAATCGGAGTCGTCGTAAAACGTGACACTTGACGGATGGTATCGCCAGTCGAGATAGGTAGGTTGAATGTACACGCGATCCTATGAGTTTCTACGATGGTAAGGAACAACAAGTGAGGGGTGCCAGTGAAGGATTGAAGGACGTCATTCTATATACTTACCATCGATTAAATAAGCGCCCAAGCCTCGTGCCATGTACAAGCCGTCACCACGATGCATCCATGTGCATTGAGCCTAACGACCCCAGAATTTCACTGGACGAGTCAAGGATGAGCGTATCGTGAGTCATTTCCTCGCCTATATTGTCGAGGATTCCCATCGAAGTATGAACGTATAGCTGTTGGTTCTCTTGTACCACCAGTCAGGCAGAAAAGTTTGACGATGTGGAATAATCTGGAGACTGGAGGTGATTTGGAGGTACGTATGTACATACTTACAAAGTACGCACTGCGATCAACAGCGGTGTTTGAAATACTACGTACGCGACTGACAATAGTTTGTCCTCTAAGCGTCATTCCTGATGTTGTAGCGAGAAACCACCATAAGCTGAGCAGACGGCGAGTGCATAGAAGTCGAATTTGAGTTTGAGCCAAGTTTGAGCAATGTTTGTGATGGCGGCGACACCAGCGGACGCTTGGCGAACGCCAGAGTACACAGTCATGATCCGACCCCTTTCAAGTATGGATTCATTTAATTTCAACCTTATGTTTCCTGTGCGCCTCATCCATTGAACATTCACATCCAGGAGACCCAACACATTCATTTAGAACCAGAAACTACTATTGATTTGTTCAATTTTACATCAAGTACAACAAGAAAGTCAAAAGCAAGGTATGGAAAGCAGATTCAAAGCATAGAAACGCAAAAATGTAGATTTAGAGGAGGCCCAAGCATTCACTCTGATCTGAGCTCACTGGACACCTTGCTGACGACGCTTTTCGTCGCGACGCACAGTCTGGCACATCTTGACTAAGGTATGGATATATTCCCAGTCGCCCTCGTCATAGCCGCCATGCGTTTCGATAGTCTCGAGATATGGGAAAAGCAAGGAAAGATCGGTGGCAATGTTAACTTTGTCTTTTGCCGAAGGTGATCCTCCACGAACAAATAGAACTTTCAATCCATGAGGAATGAAATCATTCCCCAAATTGAGCGGCGAGTCCAATGTGGGAGGAATCCGTCGGATGCAACCTTCGAAACGGGTAAGGCGAGGATAATAGCGCGCAATCTGGTGAAGAGTCGATATCATGATGCCCAAATTCAACTTGAATGATGCAGGAAGTTCCAGCTTTTCCATGGACATTGGGATGTCAGAGGGCATCGCAACCAAGTCAACGAGGGATTCATCCACGGAAGTTAAGACCCAATGATAGAACTGTAACGTTTTGAGAGTCGGGCATGATAAGAGCGTTCGGAAGGTCGGAGATGGAAATTCGATTGAGCTAGGGATAGGGTCGAAAGCCAGAGGCTCCATACGATCAATAGTGAATGCATCCGGGTTTCCAAGAGTAAGAATCTCCTCAATCACATAGGCAAAAAATGCGGTCTGCGAGATGATATTGGAGATCCTTTCCTGTTCCTCTCTGGCCGCTTCCAGTCTTTCCCTAGCCTCTTCCTCGGCTTTCACCCGCGCCTCCTCTGCCTCGGCTTTCATCCGCGCCTCCTCTGCCTTGGCTTTCATCCATGCCTCGTCTGCCTCGGCTATCATCCGCGCCTCCTCTGCCTTGGCTTTCATCCATGCCTCCTCTGCCTCGGCTATCATCCGCGCCTCCTCTGCCTCGGCTTTCATCCGCGCCTCCTCTGCCTTGGCTTTCATCCATGCCTCCTCTGCCTCGGCTTTCATCCATGCCTCCTCTGCCTCGGCTTTCATCCATGCCTCCTCTGCCTCGGCTTTCATCCATGCCTCCTCTGCCTCGGCTTTCATCCGCGCCTCCTCTGCCTCGGCTTTCATCCGCGCCTCCTCTGCCTCGGCTTTCATCCGCGCCTCCTCTGCCTCGGCTTTCATCCGCGCCTCCTCTTTCTCTCGGCGTGCCATCTCTTTCTGGTGCTGTGATTTCTTTTTCTTATCTTTAGGCGTAGAAGATTCTGGAATGGGCACAGAATGGTCTGGAGCCAAGGTTTCCATCGGGTGTTCAAGAATCAAAATAACCTCCTGCACTGGTGGCTCAGCAAAAGTCGTCGAGGTGGAATCAGGGAACGGGGTTGTAGTGTCAAAAGAGAGCCCTTCAGGATCAGATCGGTTGTCGAGAGAAACATCAACTCCATCTTGCGAGATAGAACTCTGCTCTGGACCCTGCGCGGAGGTATCTGTCATTAAAATTGGTGTGGCGGCTGGAATGTCGGGCCTTTTCTTGTCCCAGTGAGAGGGTAGCTGCAGTGACAGGCCATTTTGAACCAAGGTCAATGATACCTCCTTGACCCCTTGTGGGAGGAGATGATAGACAAGATCGCCCATAAGGACTACATTGGCAGTGATGGACAACTTCGTCAGTCGGCGGAATGGAGTAGCACTATCGATGTCGGGTGCGATTGGCGTCTGATATTCAACGAACGATGCAGGTCCCTCGGTGCTGCTTGTAGGGGCCAAGGAGGCCGCGTCCGACTGAAATAGACGTTGCTGGTATTCAGCTGTGCGAGCGTCGATGACAAATGACTCCAATTCTGGCAAGGAAGAAACGTCTCGCAAGAAGTCGAAGTCAAGGGAATCCGCTGCGTTGATAATATGAAGATGGCGCAAATGAACAAATTTCAAGGAGCTTTGCAGAGAGCTTTCGGAGAGACGTCCAGGACCTAAGGTGATGTTCGACAACTGAGGTGCGTTGAGCACGAGCTCCTCCAAAAAGCAGGAGATGGTGATGTGGCGGGTTCGCGGGATATGAGAGATTTCTAAAGATGCGAGGGATGGCGTGACGCAGAAGAATAGAAAATAAATCAGAGCTTCATCGGCATCGACAAGGCGAAGGGTTTCCAAGGAGGGCAGGAACGGGCTCTTGGGGTCCTGGATCAAAGCAAGGCGAGCGAGTGTTTCAGGAGCTACATTGGGGTAGTCTGTGGATGTTGCCTCCGTCAGGATCAATTCTCTGATCTTGCGTGTATAGGATTTGAGCTGCTTGAGCTCGGTTTTCAAAAGTGGTCGCCTGACATGCTAAAAAGTATGACTTATTGTTCAGAAAGCCGCGAGAAAATACATGAAAACACAAACATATGCATTGTTCTCAAGAACCAGGCCAGGTAAATGCTCGATAATGGGTACGAAGGAATCAAGTGCTTGCAACGTGTCAACTGGAGGATCGCGATCTACGAAAATGATTTCGTTAGATGTACATGGAACACGCAGAAGAGCTTAACATACCTGTGATACCATTATCCAAAGGATCGGAAGACGGAGTCGGTAGGTCATCTACTCCGTTATCAATGGAGGCAACGACGTCGGAAAACTCGCTCAGAGTAGGAGACGACATGTCCGAAAGACTTTCGAAATCGAAATCGTGTTGAAGGCTGGTATCGTCGGTCGAGATAGAATGGACGTTCATACGTCCTTGGAAATGACTACGATGGTAGGAAACAGGAAGGAAAGATAAAGAAAGCTTATATATACCTTCAAATAAGCGCCCATGCCTCATGGTGTGCCGTGTCCACGGATGTCCGCATTGAACACAATGGCACATGAAGTTCATTCAAACCAGGACGTAACCTGTGGATCATTTCCTGTCGAATTTGCGATGCCTTCCATTAAGGTATTGGGTCTTGTGCTCTTGCGCACCATGAAAGTAACGAAAGTTGGGAACGAGTCGAACAAGTGAAGGTAAAAGTAGACCGCTGACTCGGAATGTGCAGTTTGTGATTATTGTTGTGACCAAAGATGGTCATGATCACGCTTGAACCGGACACCGGAGGAATAATGAAGAATCCGCTCTGGCCGACGGCGGGGGAAGGCTCGCTGCGCCATCCAAATAGATGGGCGCAATTGCTAGCAAGCGACGAAAGGTAGGGAGTGTGAAGAACACACGGTGCGCTGTCGCCGGTTGGACAGCGTCCCGACTTGTCCCGATTTGGAAACCAACGCCGATAGTCTCTCCCGAGTCCCAACAATCCTATTTCTACATTCGTTGGCCCTCGATATTCTACTAGACCGGAATCGAGTCTAGTTGACTTAGGATGCTCGCAAGTCTTATTTTTGCCCGTCAAGTCAAACTCCAGCGTCAGAGCTCAGCGTTCACTTCATTATGAAAAATTCTAAAAACCTAGTGAATGATCAATGAATGATCATCGATTTAAGGATGTCATAGACCGAAAACAAGTTCAAATTTTTGAATGCGAATACAAAGTTTAAGCATACTCTGGTGGTACTAATCAGTACTCAATTTGTGACCGGTGACTCGCTGAAGACGTTTCTCGGTGGCGAGGCTCACAGTGTGGCACATGGTGACTAGGGTATATATATATTCCCAGTCGTCCTCATGGTAGCCCTTGTGTGTATTGATAGTTTTGAGATGTGGGAAAAGTAAAGAGAGATACGCGGCAACTGCTGCTTTGTCTTTCGGAGAAGGTGCAAGTGAAACCCCACCAACGGACAGAGTTTCCAAGTCGTGAGGCATGATATCAGTTCCCAATTTAGGCTGCAAGGCCGCTGCAGAAGAAGTTTGCACGAAACATTCCAGGTAGAGGAGGCGAGGGTAGTAGCGGGCAATAAGTTCAAGAGTGAATATCGAGATGCCTGAGTTCGATGTCCTGTCCACAGGAAGTTGCAATTTTTGCATAGACATAGGCGAGGCAGCAGCGGGGGCTGTGGTTGAGTCTACGATAATTTTCTCCATAGACGGTAAAACCCAATGAGCTATCTTTAACTCCTTGAGAGTAGGATATGATAAAAGCGCCTCGAGGGTTGTCGACGGGAATTCGAATGGAAATTCGGCCGGGCCCGCCTCAGAGTATTTTGCATAATCAATAACGAATGAATCCATGGTTCCGATAGTGAGAATCTTCTCAACCACACCCGCAAAAATTGAAGTCGTGTCCTGCACTTGTTGCGCATCGCTAAGTCGTTTGAGGCGATCCCTGCAACGGTCTTCTTCCTCGATAGTGAGCTGAAGCTCGCCTCCTGATAGGGTTGTAAAGATCTTGGTTTTGATTTTCTTATTACCCCTGAGGAGAGGAGATTGGTTTAATATCCACTTGAGTTCTTCGATCGACATTGTATTCACGAGATCTTCGGTTTTGGAGGAGCCAAAAATGCTTCCATAACTTTTGGACGCAACGCCAAAAGCACCTGTATCCCGTGAAACAGATGCAGAGCCAAAAATGCTTCCATGATTGGACGCAAAGGCAAAAACGCCTTGTGTATTCCGTGAAACAGATGCAGGCGCGTTGGAATCTGGGGTTCGGACCAAAGTCAATGAGACCTTGACCGCTCGAGGGGAAAAGTGGAAGACGAGGTCGTCCATAAGGTTTACATTGCCAGTGATGGTCAACTCTCTGAGTTGGCGAAATGGGATAGAGCTCGGATCTCTTGCAATTATTGTCTGATCTTCAGTGGACGTTGACAGATTTGGATCGCCAACGCCGTTGCTCGTAGAAGCTAACGAGGTATTGTCTGCAGGGACTAGACGCCGCTTGTATTCGGCCGCGCGGGCATCAATAACGAACGACTCTAATTCTGGTAATTCAGAAACACCTTGCAAGAAAGCAAAATCGAGCGACTCTGCTGCATCGATGAGGTGAAGTTGGCGCAGGTGGTTGAATTTCAAGGAGCTTTGCAACGAGCTTTCGGAGAGACGCCCATGGAAGGTGAGATTCAACAACTCTGGCACTCTGAGAACGAGCTCCTTCAGAAAAGAAGAGATGGTGATCTGTCGAGTAGTTGGGACCCCGATGATTTCCAATGATTTGAGGGACGGCGCGACGCAAAAGAAGAGGTACGACAGCGATTTATTCGCATCAATGATGCGGAGACATTCCAAAGAGGTCAGGAATGTGCTATTGGGATCCTGTATCAAAGCGAGTCGAGCCAGAGTTTCAGGGGCCACATCTGGATGACTCGTGAGCTGGGGGTCCGTCAGGATCAATTCTCTGATCCTTTTTGCGTAAGAGATGAGCTGCTCGAGCTCCGCCTTTACGAGCGGTTTATCAATATACTAAACGTTGCAATAGCATGAGTCAAGAAAAAACCTCTGACAATATAGAACTGACTGACGTATAGATTATGGTCGAGAATCAAGCCAGGCAAACGCTCGATGATGGGTAAAAAAGAATGGACTGCCGGCAACATGTCAATTTGGAGTTCAGCGGTCTCAGATCCTACGGAGTTGCTATCTTTAACATATAAATGAAAGACATAGCAGAATATTAACGTACCTGGCGCTATATTATCCGCAGTAGGGAAACCCGATAGATCATCTCCGACATCGCTAGAGGGTCTGGGGACTCGGATGTCAGAGAACACTGTGCTCAGAACAGGAGACGACATGATGGAAAAGCTCTCTAAACCCAAGTTGCGTTGAAAGATAGTAGTGCCTTGGTAGTGCCACAGTGGTAGGAGACAAGAAGCGAGAGCTAAAGGAAGCGTTATATATACCTGGAAACAACCGTCCAAGCTCAAGCCTCATGGTGTGCCGTCACCCGTGTCCACGGATGCCTGTATTGAGCATAAATGGCAGAAGAATCTCACTGTTCAGTGATTCCAAATGTATATTAAAGACCACTTTCGCTTGAATCTGACATGATTTCCAAAGAATTGGTTGCGTCTTCTGTCATACACAAACTTAGGGGGGAGTGGAGCAGAAAAAAAGTGGGTGATGTTGAAGTTGTGTTGAAGTTGGGAAGTCGGGGGAATTCGTACAATCAAAGGCGGTGTTTGAAATGCGCGTATACATATGAAAACCACAAAGTGAATGAAAAAGCCATAATTTTTTATTATAAATGAGATCGACAGCGGTGGTAGGATTTAGAATGTCCCATTACTCTACGTATGCAATTATTGTGGTAAACATGAGGGTGTTGAAGTCCGAATGTAAATGACGGGAATAGTACTATGGGGTAATGTTTGTGTGGTAATTGTCTGCCAGAGGGCGAGGTGAAGTCCGATGTACCAGTATATAAACGACAACCTAAGGAGAGACGGGCATGTATGGGGTCGTGACAGAGATGGCGAGTTCCAAAAAGAGGGAGAGAAAAAAGAAGGCAAAAGAACAGAAGTCCTAGAAAGGAGCAGAATAATATAATGACTAATTTTGGTCGAGGAGGGCACGATCAATAGCCGCGTTGATAGCGCCCTTGCGCGAGGTCAGGTCCATTCCAAAGTATTCTTCTAGCTGCCGACGAATCTCGCGCTTCGTCACAGAGTTGAGATCTGCTGAGCGCAGTACTTCATGCACGGCGCGTTCAATGTCTGCGTCAGAAGGGCCAGAACCGAGAAGGTCCATGTCTTCTGGTGTTCGTGTCTGGGGAATTTGCATATCAAGATAGTTGGTAACTGGACGGGATGGCATGGGCTGAAGCAGTGCTGTCTCCGGCAAGGTATTGAACGGAGATTGCGGCGTATTCCTGCCAGACTGATAGTTAGGAGGTGGAAACATGCCTAGCTGTGAAGGCGCTGGTGAGAAGCTCCGAGGTTCATAGTAGGTTTCACGTCCATAGAGGGAGGCAGTGTGGGATTCGGGATAACCTTCATTTTTGCCTTTCACGGGAGGCACCCAAGACCCGATGCTGTGATTTGACTCCTTGTCCCAGAGCTCGTTTTCCTTCAATGAAATACATTAGTCGATCGCATAAGAGTAGCACCATAAGAAACTTACGTAGTCGCTCCATGATTTGAGTGGAATAGAGCGAGGATCAAACTTGCCCTCATCCTAAAGCACAAATCGGTCAATTCCGAAAATGTTTGAGAGGGTGGTCTGAAAGCTTACATGAACTATCATCTTCTTGCCAGATTCGCCCAACACAACACGCGTCTGACCCCAAGAGAAATCATCCATTTTCCAGAAAGAGTAGAGCGGGAGGAAGAATGAGAATGCGGGAATGGCGAGGATATAGAAGATCATCCATCCGATCATGTCCCACTTGCGTCTCATCACGAACACCAAAGCTTGCAGACCATAGATGGCGGCTATCATGACCAGGGACAGTGTTGGGATCGCTTTGTGCATTCCAGCCACCAAATAGACGAGATAGACAAGCTAGGAGAATCGGTTTAATTCGTATGACCAACAACATAGAAAAGAGAAAGGATAAGCTTACGTAGGCAACAGTGACAGGTTGGGTGAGCGTTGACACTAGATCAATCATAACCACGAAGCGCATTGAGAAACAACAGAAGCCGCAGAGCTGCTCCAAGAAGACGAGTTCTCCAAGATTGTGAACGGTAGAATTAATCCAGCGGCGACGTTGCGACAAGAGAACCTGCCAATCGTCGGGGGCAACAGTGTAGGCGTGTGCGTCACGAATGAACTGGGTCTTAAAGCGAGGGAAGTGCTTAAGGAGAAGCGTGGTCAGGTAACGATCTTCTCCAAGATGCAAGAGATTCTTCATGTGCAGGGTGTCGACGCGGTTTTCGGAGTAATCTTCGACCAACTGATTAGATATGAGCAGAGGTTTATGGGTGTCGGGTGTACGCAGGCGATAGAGCGTGAAACAACCAGGCAAACAAGTGACGGAGCCGAACAAACTTTCGAATGCTTTGGCCATGTGATGGGAGATGAAGTACTCGTAGACCTACGAAAGAATAGGTAAAGATATCATAGGTTAGGGTAGATTTGCAACTCACCTGCATCATTGTGATTAAAGACTGCTTCGCGTTGGCCAGTTCGGTTTCACCACATGCACCCAAAAGCTTCTTGTCGTGAATCATACTAAAAATGACAATTAGTAAATGGTTTAGACAATGCCTGAACAAAAACTTACGCCGAGATCAAGCGATTGACAGACAAAGGATCGACAGTGGTATCAGCGTCAACCATGAACAGGTACTCATAAAACGATGGGTTGACACCGATGACGTTCTTGATCTGGTGGTACATCTCCAGCTCTAGAGGGTTCATCGGCGCGTTGAAGTGTACCTGAGTAAATTGATTCGCATGAACAAGATGTTCGAGTAGTAAAGAGCATAAACAAAACAAACCTTGTTCAAGAAATGCATGAGTAGCAACTGCGAGTCACGTTTACCACGATTACCAGGCCGCGACCGCTCTGTAGGCTTTCCGATCTTGGCGACTACGAGATAAGGAACGACATGGCCCGAGCACTCATAGAGGCCCGAGTAGACCTTGCCCATATTGTGTTGTTTTGCGCCCTCGCCAATCGACATGAAGCTGAGCGGCTCGGGGTCCAAATTAGGATCCGCACCAAGGATATCAAGCACGATACGCGGCGTAGGACGATCGTTACCGGAACCGACGATCATACCATCGCAAATAACGACGAGGAGTTTGCGTTTATCGTCATATTTCATCTGCGCCAGAGAATCAATTGTCCTGCGCAGCGAAACGTCGCCTTCCGTATAACAAGGAACTTGGCAGATAACGAATTTGTCGTGGTCCTCGGGTGCACGCGGTGCACTGAAGTTGATGGATGCTAAGAACTTGAAACCGATAATGGACACCATGATAACAGAGAGTACTAGGAGGATATAGTTGGCGAAGAGACATTGAGGCGATTGTCGATTGTCGACCTTGGCGACGAGGAACAGATTTCGCAGACAGGTCTTCTGGTCAGCCAACACATTCTTGTCGATGTTCAGCGAGTCGAGCCTCTTGGTTATATCTTGACCGGCGTTGAATTTAAACAAGTTGAGGACATCGCCATGCATGAAGTTCACATCGATGCCAGATGGCGCTTGTGTGCCCACAGGAGTGCGGATGGCGGGAGGGCTGGTCAGATACGTGGTAAGATCATAGACCATACCGTTGTAGATGGCAACGGAGTTTCCACTGCTTGCAGCACTGCGGATTTCTTTGGGGGTCTGGGCTACAAATCCAACGCGAGACTGGTATCGCATCTCAACCATCCGTTCGAAGTACCAATCGGGACGCGAGTCGTTCGTGAAAACTCGGAAATCGTGGTACTGGGCGTTCACATCCGTGTTGTTCTTTGAATCCAGGATGACATAGGGACTAACTGAACCGCTAACGCCGTTACACAGTGCGCTGACCTGCAATATATTGTTAGAACGAGAATTTTTCTCTCTCGAATTCAACGAGTAAAACTCACCTGAACGGGGAAGATACTATCCGCCGACCCACCACCATACTTCAAGATCGACTTCGTCGGCACAACGCCCACCACGCGCGCATGCGTTTGCGCCACCGCCGTCAAATCAAACACCTCGCCACGGATGGAGGTCAGCACATTATTTGGGCTCAGCGCGAAGGAATGCGACGCCAGTTCCGCCGAGTTGTAAATATGCTCCGTGGGACAGATAACAACACCGAGGACCGCAATGACAAAGATCGCACATGCGCAAATAAACCAGATGAGGAGGTTGAGCGCAAGCTTCTCGCGCCAGGCCTGGCGCACGTCCATCCGCTTCATCCGGCCGACGTGGGTAAGGAGCGGTGTTGGGACCCACCACGTCAACATCCAGCACAGCGCAACCCATCGGCGACGCGCCGAGCTCTCTTTGAGCACCTCCGTCGTCTCGCCATCTAGGATCTCGCCGGCCAACGCCTCCTTCTCCATCAACCCGCGCTTGTCCGTGTTCTGGAACATGTTACGGGATGGCGCGTAGGACTCGGACCCGAAGTTGGACACAGTGTCATCGCGCTGACTTGTGTATTTGCTTTGATGGTCGAAGTCGTCGTTGGACTTGTTCTCGTCGTAATCATCCGCGTAGTCATCCGTGCGGTGGAATGGTGAAGCGTTCGCGACCAGCGGTAGGGCCTGGTTAGAGCCAGCATAGGCGTCGGAGTATTGGTTGGCCCATGGCGATCGGCCTCCTCTTGCGGTGATCTGTATGGAGCGTATGGATCGCTGTTCCCGCGTGGACTGAGACCAGCTTCAGCTTCAGCGTCGCGCATGCGGTTCCTCTTCTGCTCCTCTCCATCTTTGGCGCGCATTGGGTCTTCAAATTTGTGGAATGCCGTTTGCGACATGAACACCTACAAAGATCGGTTAGATAGTGCTTAGGAGATCTATGATGACAACCTATTTACCTTGTGCATACCAAGAGCCAGATCTCGTTCGCTCAAACCGAACGCAGTCCTAGTCTGGGCAATAATCTCCCGATCATCACCTTCGACAATACCAGTAGCAGCCAAAGTCTCTCTATATCGTTGGCAGAATTCCTCCGGCGTCATATTGACTTCGAACACGTTGATAGAGCGCTTCCCGATCTCGGACAGGCCCACAGATTTCACCTGGCCTTTGACACTCCTTCCTTCCAGCTGGTTGGGCAGTTGCGAGTCGTTGGGGTTGATACAGAAAATATACCAAGGTTGCGTATCCTCGATCGTCTCAAAAAGGGTGTCCAGGGCAGCCTTGAACTCGCCTGTGACGCAAGGACTGGAGCTGGTGATATGGCCCAGAGGGCCTGGGGCGTCATCGTCATCACGGTCCTTCTCCTCGATGTCAGCGCCCTCGTTGACTGTGGGCATACGCTTGATGGTGTTCTTCCTCCTAGTAGAGGGCGCCGCATGGCTTGACGGCCTGCTGGGCGGCAACGATGGTATCTTCATTGCGAGGATGCGCCTGGGTAGCGATGGCCTTCGCGGAGAACAGACCCTTGACGAAAGGGTTGATCGACCCTGTGCCCTCCAGTCCATCAGCGCGCCTCGGAGCAATGAAA
>JACGCK010000494.1:0-19813 GCA_014925825.1 Pholiota molesta
CCCCCCTGTCCACGGTGCTCGCATCGCCAACGAAATCCTCCGCACCCAGAGCTCTACACCCAATGGGAATCTGAGGTTAAGGGAATGGCTGATCGTATCATCAGCATGAGGGAGAAACTTTACGACTCCCTGCAAAACAACCTGAAAACTCCTGGCCAATGGGGACACATCAAGAGCCAAATTGGAATGTTCAGGTAACTAATTGATTAGCACGCTTATTAATGGTCTTACTAAAGTCTTCTAAACCAGCTTCACTGGTCTGACAACACCTCAGACTAAGGCCCTCGCTGAGAAGGCTCATGTCTATATGACTGCGGATGGACGTATCTCGATGGCTGGTCTGAACAACGGTAACATCGAGTACTTCGCAGAGAGTGTAGACAAGGCTGTCCGCGGCCAGCTTTAAAAAGTATACCTGTGGTCCTGTGGAACATACCCTTACTTTCCATTGACAGTTATCCTATCCACCGCTGTTATACTATGTACACCTGTGTGTTAAGTCTTCTCTAGAAATATAGAAGAATTTTATATCGGTTTCTGAATCATTGCTTGTTCACCGCATCTAAAAATTCGAATGGGTTACACCATTGAAAGTTCAAATGAAGTTAATGTAATGTTATTCCACGTGCGCTTGGCTCAGTTCCTGCAAGTTGATTGATCCCAAATTGATCCAAGCCGCGGTCGATGTGAGTTCCTGAGCCTAAGCCAAGTATTCCCTGTCTAGCAGCTCAGCCCACTTTATGCCCTTTTCTCTGTGGCCTACAGCATGTCTCCCATTATTCCAGGCGCTTGGTCCTCGAGCTGGACTCTCGGTTCTCAAGAGCGAGACGACATGGACTGCGACACAGAGAAGACGCCTAGGTTGCCAGACCGTTCCCATGCATCTCGCTATGGTCTCTCACAGGAAGAGAACTCGGAAAATAATGATCTCGCCTTGTCCCAAACACCCAATATAAAGGAACGAGGCGTTCCCGTCGAGGAGCCTGCCCATATAGACGACGAAGACGCTGCCTCTTTTGCGGACGATGATAGCTCAGTTCCCTCGGATGATTTCTATAGCATGATATCGCATGAAGTACGTGTTCTTCCATTGATGTTACTGTGAACTGGTAGTTATTTTATTTTCATGACTAGGATTCAGAGTCGACACTATACTCTAGTGTCATGATGTCGGTATGTGTACACAGCGCATATATCCTCATCGCTTTTCTTGACGCCTCCTGCAGACTTCCCCTATAGACAAAGAGAGAGACCCATCTGATGGACTTCTAGGCTCGGTGGATTTTTCTAGTTCCCCCTTCGATTCGTCAGGTTTAAGCTCATGCTTGCATATACCTTCACAAGAAGACGTAGTCCGCGCCACATCGGATGCTGGTCTTTTTTTTGAAGCTTCTATTATCCGAGTCCCCACCGCCGCTCCGTCCACTGAAGACGATTTCCGTCTTTTGGATAGCATTTCTCCCACCGATACCTTGGGATTTTCCCTGCCCAATGTGAGCGCCTGTGGTCAAGAACTCGTATTAGACGCCCTCTCGGCGATCGGCACTGTCACGCACGCATCTGGCAACGATTCTCCTGTGGATCCGCATGGTTATGAATGCGATTCCGTTTCCAGCCATTCGGGTTCATTTTCCAGTAGAGGTATATCTAATCTAATTGCCAGACTCGGTTCAGGTGCAAGTGCATCGCGAGCGAGTGTCTTTTCATGGTCCCAGGGTTCTTCAAGAAACCCCAGTCCAAGTCCAAGGATCACGCACCACGGCCATTTTGACGACGGTCCATTTAGATCTCAAACCAGCACCTTGCAGCTTTCTCAGCCGGATGGAAACAATCCCTGGACACTTTCGCTGGACCCAACGCTCACTTCAACCGAATCCGAAGCGGCATCACAAGCCTCTACCGCTTCTTTATCTCTCGAAGCTGAATTTCCGCCAGACGACGAAAGGCCTTCTTTTATGTCGCGAGATACACTCCCATCTGTCGCCTCACTTCAGGACCCTTCTTCTCCACACACTGTTTACTACGAAGAGGATATAATTACCACCCCACGAAACTCGCAGTCATCTCCGTATAATGTGCTCTCAGAGCCAAGGTCCAATCCTGCCCCATCTCCTTTAACTTATAACCACTCGGACGATTCGGTCCGCTCAAAGAATTTCATACAGAAGACGAAGGAGCTTTGCAACAAATTCAAAAAACTTATTTCTTTGAAGTCCGTAAAGGAAAGATCGTCCAAGGTCGCGAAAGATAATTCTGGCATTCGTCGCACTCCTCTGAATGGCCAGGGTGAACCCGATACGCAGTCTTCTTTCCAGAATTTCCCTCGCATAACATCACCATCATTTTCCTCAGTCGATAAACCTCCTGCATTCCGAAGAACAGTAAAAACATCTCCACCATCTGTAGCACTCTCGTACACTCCCGATTACACCGTTGCTCGTGGATCCGGATCAACTCACGTCCCTGACGAAAAGTACACCTATGAATATCACGCAAGACCCAAAACACTACAGGAAATTAGATCTAAGCGAAGGTTCTCATTACCTGCCTTCGCTAGACCATCTTCTCCTGTCCCTCCAAATGCACGAACTGCAAATCCAATGCGTTCAACGAAACAGAGAAGGGCTGGATCCATTCTATCTGCTGAAGGAGGAATGACACGCTGAATTGTATATTATATCAATCGTTGAACGACTTACACTTCTTGGACACCTAAATTATCCGCAGAGTGAGAGATATGGATTTTTCGTGACACCTCAACCTTTTTCTTGCCATGACTTACAATTGTATGTACAATGTGACATTCTGTGTACTTTTATTATCATTTTCCTAGTTTGTTGTAATTCAAATATCAAGGTCTTCATCTGGATCATCGTCGTCAATATCATCGGCTGAGTCAGGATCGTAGAAAATTGCAGCAGGTGTGTTGCTCGTCATGGGTGCGCCTAGCGAGAATTAATGTTAAGCATAAGGGAAGCACAATTGAAAGCTATTGGCATTACCTTCGTGTGCGTAAGGCAAAGGTACCTGTGCCCTGGATTCTTGCTGCGCAGACGTCAGACTCAGGTTGAAAGGCAGATTTTGAGTGGGATCTGGAGCGGCAGCTTGGATGGGCTAGAGACAATAACAATCAGAATGCGAAAAATAAGATCTAGATTGGAGGCTGATGCATTTCTCACTTCAGTTTGCTTTTTCGCAAGCGGCTTGATGCTTTCCAATGCTGTGAGCTCGCACGGACCGCCCAAAACATTCGACCAGCCTTCCAAGACGCGTTCAACGCCCCGCTTCCTACCAGCTCCTTCTCGCACAATCAACTCGGCCACAAACTCGGACGAATTGCCGCTTCCTTCACCATTGGGCCCAAAGACCAATGCCTCGGTATCGTATAGGCGCTCGCTGACTGGAAGAAAGACACCCCAGAATTTAGGCCAGGGTGAGACTGGAGGAGGGGGCATCAGAAACTCAGTCGCAATATGCGCTATCAGCGCCGGAGGATGGGCGATGACATGCGAAAGAGAAGACGAAAACCCAGTTTGTGTGATCAGAGGCAGGAGGCTCGAGGGAGATTGCGAATGGAGAATTAGGCGTGCATCTAAGGGCTCTTATTAATTGTATTTTTTAACGATTGCTCTCATGAACGCACTTGAGCACTTTTTGACGAGTTCGCAAACTTTAGAGAGATACTTGTATGTTTCTGCCGGGGAATCCGTATCCTCGAGGACTGTATCTATCGAATCAATGATAATATTCGTTGATCTTGACGGTACATCCAAAGCTAGAGGTAAAATTGAGCGAGGCAATGGATGGGGAAAAGACTTTTCACAGCATACCTTTCTCCACTACTGACAGCAACTCTGCCCAGTAATCCGATTCACCATATCCCGGAACACGATCAGTCCAGTCATAAACTTCGACTGAGTTCAGCGAAGAAATTCCTGTCAAATTAGATGGCTGGTAGAGCAAGCAAAAGAGGACATTGTGGAGAGGTGATCCTTTGGCACTTGTGTCCTGTGCAACAAGTATCCTGCGCAGAACAGGCAGACTGCTTTGTGCGAGAGACGATTGCAGAATCAGCAAAGGGTGCCGATGCGACTCATTCTTTAAGATGGATGTGAGGAGTGTCATATTGAAAGATATAGATTTTGGACATGGTTGATTCGATTTAAACGCCTAATCTCTTTTTGGGAATCTCCTGCCCGCCACGACTATAAACTTGTAACTACACTTCGTACGACATCAGAATATGTACAAATCGTACTTTTTATATAATAAGCTATAGTGCTTCAATCAAGTACTCTTAATCCATCTATTTCTTTCCAGATATCGCGTGCCCAATTTCCATCGAAGGACACCAATGGTCTTCGTATGCTGATCAAGCTCGAATCCTGCTTTCCTCAGAGAAGAGCGGCGGTAGGGGAGCAGGGGTGAATCAACCACTTCGATACGTTCAAGAGTTGGATCCTTGTTGAAAGCATGATTGATAGCATATTCGAGCAGGTCGTCTTGAATATTGGCCTTGTGGTAATTTTCTTCGACATGGAAATGCCGAATGAGAGCTGTTCTTGGCGGAGCAACTTCGCCCTTGGGTGCTTTAGCATTGGACTTGTTCGCGTCGATAGCAATAAGCCCAACGAATGTGTCTCCATGTTCGAGCAGCCAAAATCCGGAGGCTGGTTTTTTGGAATAATATTTTTGGATATCCTTGATGTCTTCATGACGGAGAGTTTCTTGAGTAAGTCCTTCGAAGTATGGTCGGTTTATCCTGGAAGGTATTGGGTATAGGGTTGTCAAGTTAAATATTCGGCATGACATACCAGTCTACAGCGAACATTATAGGTACAGCCAGCGAAGCAAAAGCTGGAAAAGGCTTGAGATAGCTTAGCCATCCCAAATCGTTGGACGGCCACCAGCTCATGTATTGTATGAATACGGACGACAGTGCAAGCCATATAGCAATGGTCACAGGATGGGTATAAGCTTGGAAAACTTCATTGGTATCGATGACTGCGACAACAAAAAAGGACATACTTTTGTTGTTGGCAATAGCAAGACCCTGGAAATTGGACTTGGAGATCATGAACAAGGTTAACTTCCTGTCTTCTGTAGCATACGGTCGGATTTGGGCAGTCGGGAGGGCCATTGTAGGGGAGAATGAACAAGTATCGACGAAGAGTGGAGGAACATGACGCCGGACATATACCTGACGGGACACACTCAATTTCATCTAACCCCTCGCACGTTGCTCGATTCAGGTCCACCTCAATTCTATTTTTGGACGCAGCTACAACCACAACCTTGGGCTTGAAGATCACACAAAGTTGTAATTATAATACATTTATGATCTTGCGCAAAATCGATTTCAGTTGTTGTACATTTATACTGCTTGAGAGAAACAAATAGGGTCCGTATGCTTATTGCTCTTGCGCAGCTACAACCACAACCTTGGGCTTGAAGATCACACAAAGTTGTAATTTATAATACATTTATGATCTTGCGCAAAATCGATTTCAGTTGTTGTACATTTATACTGCTTGAGAGAAACCAATAGGGTCCGTATGCTTATTGCTCTTGCTAGCTACTGCTTGATCATATCTGAGAATTGATTATTTCACTTTTAAAGATAAGTAATGGGTTACCCGAATTAATTCAGGCGGAAGGTAAGTATGTTTTGAGATCACAGCTGCAGCCTCCCATGAGTCAAGCCCGTAACCTCTATAGAGATAGTATCTTATAACCCACATGGGAATGGAGGTTCCTCCAGCGCCTATTTCAGCAATCAGCTCGCGATTCTGACCCCCTTCACCCCTCGTTATTGATTGAATAATCAGCCAAACCAACACGTACCTAAAGAACCATGTACGCGATGTCTGAAGGTCATAATCAAACAAGAACTTGGAAGCAATGATAAGATGGCCCTTCAACAAGAATTACTAGCCTCGGGCTACCTTCATAGAACTCGTAGACGATGTCAGTGACTCAGTGTAATGTCAAAAAGTATTACTAAGAACTTGCTAAGAACAAAGACATCAAAGATAGTGTTGCGACAGTGATAGCATGCGCAAACGTTCTTGAGATGTTCATACAGCAGGACATAGTACGACGTACGTAAGTAGTATGCAATAATAATTGGCATCAATCGTGGCGCCTCTTGAGTCTTCTGCAATCAATGCCATTCGTTATGAACAAGTTATAAACTGTTATAAATAATACAAAGCTTCAGTCCTACCTCATATGAGCGTAATCCTGAACTCCTCCTATTTTTCCGCTCGCGTTACGACTAGATAAAATAAACTAAATAAACTCGAAATCATGCTAATTTTACATTCCTTGATTACATAGATACATTTCTACAGCCACAGATACACGTAGACTGTAGATACTGGCGGGCATTAAGAAAGCAACTATCGATAATTGCAAAAGAACCTCTAGAGTTGATCTGGAGTGCGTTGTGAGTGCATGCCACTCCACTCGAACGGGAACCGGGCCGGGGCAAGCTCAGATCCAACCTCTCGCTCCGAACCTAATCTTATCCGATTCTGACCCAATTCTGTCCGTCTTCCCATCGCGTCGCTGATCAGTGATCACTTATTGCTAGCTAACTGTGGGTCTTTTTTCATCGTTATGACTATGTTGGTTGTCTTTAGATGGCTTGAGCTGAGGCCCGCTTGAGCAACACTTGAGTCCCAAAAAACTAATCATTGTCTGGACATCAAATATGTAGATGGATTTCACTTGGATTTCATCGATTGGATGTTCTCAATTATTCCATGGTACCCGTTCATTCTCACGGAGTTACAGTCTCGAACATAGCCGCGACTGGGCGCGATGGTTCGCGGCCCATCTACGATTAGAATCATGGAGTCTACGGGAGCCCGTTTGCATTGCTGGATCCATTTAACAAGACCTCGTCTCTTCCAGATTGTTGACCCACTACTCCCTCAATCAACCATTGACAATGCTCATCAACACGACTTATTATGACGTTCCTACAAAGCTTCACGGAGATGGACACCCAATCCGTATCTTCGTGATCTCCCCACACGTTCCCGATTACCCAGATGCCAAGTTTCCAGGTGTGTATTAGAGTGCGATGCTTTCACTGATCCGTTGCGTCGATTAACTCCTCGATCGACAGGTGTTATCGTCTTCAGGTGCCTTGACATGCGTTGTCAATAATCAAAATAGGGCTGACTGCCCCGATCTAGTGAAATCTACCAAGTAACTGGACCCGTCGAGCGCTTTGCAGGCCAGATTGCCAGCCAGGGCTTCGTCGTTGGTATGCGATTTGCTGTGTAAAATTTCTTGGTCAAAACTCTCCTAACAAAATCAGCTTGTCCTTCGGTATACCATGAATTTCAGGGTCCAGAGGCAATTCCGTACGACGTTGAAGGTATGCATTTTTCTATCCCTTTGAAAACATTTCTAACGTTTTATTTCGACCATACTAGGCACTGACAGAGGAAACAAATTCAAGGTCGGTTAAGAAGACATGATGGAGAACATAGAATTCTTAATCAAGTAAATAATACAGATCGAAAAAGAAGTTGCAGCCTATGATGAGGTTTGAACTTATTCTTGTCACTGATCAACCCATTTTTACCTTGTGTGCTTCGCAAGGATGCCACTTTGGCCATCGACCTTCTCGTCTCTCTCAAGAACTGCAATGGCAGGATCGCAGGTAAGGTATCCTGCAATTTATTAAAGCGCAAAACTCATCCTATCTTTTCTTATCAAAGCAACTGGGATGTGTCTCGGTGGACATCTGGTGCGTCACAGAATTTCCCCGCAAACATAGTTTCTCAAATAGAAACCGTCATTATCACCAGGCATTCAGGGTAACACGGAGTCCTTTCGCATGACTTTGATATATATCTAATCAGTTCACAGGCTGCCTTTGATCAACGTGTCTTATCTTCGGTCTGTTTCTTCGGTACTGATATACATAGCGCTACCCTGGGTAAAGGAAAGCAAGACAATAGTCTTATCAGAGTTCGTAATGGAGACCTCACTGGAAAGGGAGAACTTGTTGTGCGTACCGGCTCATTTGACGCGGGCATGTATCTATAATCTAAGCGCTCATTTTTCATCTATGGCGATAGATGATCTTCGGAAAGCAGGTACGTCCAATCTCACTTGATTAAATCTTATAGCTTTTTTTGTTAAACGCAGCATAAATTTTTGATATTTCAGGACACTCACGTTCCACGCGAAGGAAGAGACCTCATTCGTAAGACACTAGAGGACGCAAATGTCACGGTTTCTGTGAGTATATGCGCCTAGATATCAGGCTGCTAACATTTACTGATTCTATTTAATTATTACCGATTGCTGTCTAGTTCTTGGAGGTTCAAGCCCAACATGCTTTCATCCGCGACGAGCAGTCAAAAGGAAGATGGGATGCAGCACTGACTAGGTCCTTGTTTTCTTTCATGATGGAAGTTTTCGAACGAACGATTGGCAGGGATTTGGGTCCCAAAGTGTCGTTGAACAAGGAGCCTGAACACGTTTGTTAGATGCATTACTTGGCAACGCTGATGGTCAATACAAAGATGAAAGCTTTGCTTATATGTTCGAAGTCCAGAGATCATCTTCAGAGTTCATCCAAGGTCGAATATAGTCCTTAATTAGGTCTCAGGAGGATGTCATAGATTTGCGGCAGTAGCTTACGAGCGCGTTGACAACCCTCAGAACTAAGCCTTGACATCCCGATATCAATGCTTAGAGGCAATACAAGATTCGAAAAGGGCTCTTTGCTTTTCGGACGGAATCAATCATGGGGCATATAGCGGGTTTTCTGCCGCCAGGCTTCGTTATCGTGAATACAATGGTTGATAGCAAGATGGAACACGTTGCAAGAGAGTACCGAAAAATGGGATAAAAGAAAAAGGAAACAAGACGAGATGCGAAAAATGATACAATAGTTCTACATCTAGTTTACTTCTTCTTGGCGGCCTTCTCAGCAGACTTGGTGACCTTTCCGGTGGTCTTCTCAGTCTTGTCGACGGACTTGATGATTCCGACGGCAACGGTCTGCCTCATGTCACGGACGGCGAAACGACCGAGAGGAGGGTACTCGTTGTAAGACTCAACACACTGAGAAGATAAAACTCAGCGAGAGATCGACAAAGGATGAGAATCAAAACATACCATGGGCTTGGAAGGAATGAGCTTGACGATGGCGGCATCACCAGACTTGACGAACTTGGGAGCGTTCTCAATCGATTTACCTGTTCGGCGATCGATCTTCTCAATGAGCTCAGCGAACTTGCAAGCAATGTGGGCAGTGTGGCAATCGAGGACGGGGGCGTAACCAGCACCAATTTGACCGGGGTGGTTGAGAACGATGACCTGGGCGTTGAAGGAAGCGGCTTCCTTGGCGGGGTCGTTCTTGGAGTCGGAGGCAACGTTTCCACGGCGGATATCCTTGACGGAAACGTTCTTGACGTTGAAACCGACGTTGTCACCGGGGTTACCTTGCTCAAGCTGCTCGTGGTGCATTTCGACGGACTTGACTTCAGTGGTGACGTTGGAAGGAGCGAAGTTGACGACCATGCCGGCCTTGATGATACCGGTCTCAACACGACCGACGGGCACTGTGCCAATACCACCGATCTTGTAGACATCCTGGAGGGGAAGACGGAGGGGCTTGTCGGAGGGACGGACGGGGGGCTCGATGGCGTCGATGGCGTCGAGGAGAGTCTTACCCTTGACAACACCGGCCTTGGTCTCCTTAGTCCAACCCTTGTACCAGGGCATGCTGCAAGGCATATAAGTACTAATCTTACATCGAAAATGTGAGAATAAACTTACTTGGGGGACTCCTCCAACATGTTGTCTCCGTGCCATCCAGAGATGGGGACGAAGGCAACAGCCTTGGGGTTGTATCCAACTTTCTTGATGAAGATGGAGGTTTCCTTGATAATTTCGTTGAAACGATCCTCAGACACTAAAATGGGCAGAAAAAAGGGTCAGTTGCGACTTTAAAGCTGCATACATAAGACATTTTTTACCTTGGTGGTATCCATCTTGTTGACGGCGACGATGAGCTGACGGACACCGAGGGTGAAGGCGAGGAGAGCGTGTTCGCGGGTCTGGCCATCCTTGGAGATACCAGCCTCGAACTCACCGGTTCCTCCTGCGATGATGAGGATAGCGCAATCAGCCTGGGAAGTACCGGTGATCATGTTCTTGATGAAATCACGATGTCCGGGGGCATCAATGACCTTGAAACCTTAATCAGTACGGATTGATAAGATGATTGCTGCGTTCAAACTTACAGTGACCATGAACTTGGGGGTCTCGAACTTCCAGAGAGCGATATCGATGGTGATACCACGCTCACGCTCGGCCTTTAGCTTGTCGAGCACCCAAGCTATGGAAAATTTTTTTAGCTGAGGGTCCAAGCGAAACAAAGCAGAAAAATACACACCATACTTGAAGGAACCCTTTCCGAGCTCAGCGGCTTCCTTCTCGAACTTCTCGATGGTTCGCTTGTCGATACCACCGCACTTGTAGATCAAGTGGCCGGTAGTGGTGGACTTTCCGGAGTCGACGTGACCGATGACTGGGGATATTGCGTTCAGGGTCGAGAATAAGGGTGCGATAAGATAAATGGGCTACTCACCGACAACGTTAACGTGGGTCTTTTCCTTTCCCATTTTTGTTGAGTTCTGGAAAGAGGAGGAGATGAGTACGCAGGATCGCACGAGATCGCAGAGAAGAGATGAGAGACATCGCAATCAGCACGATGGGATCCATCGCTGGATGGGGGGCAGCGATGGCGAGGGCGGTGGGGGACGGGGGAGACGGGGACGGGACTTACTTTGAGTGTGGATGTGGTGGAAGAGAGGGGGAGAGATGGTGGTAGGGAAAAAAGAGGATGGGCGGGGATGTTTGTGCTAGTTATACTGCCACCAGCCCAAATTTTTTTATCGATAGAGATCTGATCGTCTGATTGATCACACAATCGATGACTCGGCGTCCCCGGCCCCGGCCGGCAGGCACCACCTTCCCAATCGATAACATACACTATCTAACATACACTGCAATAATTTATCTCTAGCTCTACCATCCGCCGTCGCCCGCCAGGAAGCGACTCTCTAGGATCCTCGCAAACGTCGGTCGTGCCCCCACCTCCACCTGCAGACACGCCCGGACGAGCGCCGCCGCATCGCCCAAGGCCCCCCTCCGTCTGCTTCTTCCCCTTCTTTCTCTTTTCCGTCGGCACACCGTTCATCCAGCGAGATCGCAGCGTTCGCAAAAGGTGACTCAAAGCCCTCTTGTGCCTCCGCTGCAGTCATAAATGGGCACTCTCCCACCAGCAACACGTACGCCACGACTCCAAACGCCCAGACGTCTTGTTCCTTTCCATGATACCTTTCGCCGCGGAGGATCTCTGGCCCGGCATAATCTAGTCTATAGAATGAAATGAATCAGCATGCACACATCGAGCGGCGCAAAAGTGACTCACGTCCCACTGAACGTGTCCCAGCCGTTCTTCTTGACTAATCCAGAGCTCCCAAAGTCGATTAGTACACACTTGCCGTTGGGGCCTAATACAACATTTTCATCTTTTATATCTCGGTGAACTGAACGAGTCATTTTGAGTTTCACAATTTCCAAGAGAGAGCAAGGCATTCACCGATTCCAAGTTCGTGCAGAAAGCACACTGCGTCTGCAATTTGTCCGAGATACGTTCTGATAAGAGACGACGGTAAACCATGAGGAAATGCCTCGACCAGGTCGAACAGGTCCGATGGTGGAGCAGGTTCGTTAGGGAGACGTTCTGGCGTTGTTGATGGAAGGACGAGATAATAGTAGTGATTGTCTTCGAAGAAATCCAGTAGTGGGCATATGTTTGGATGACCTTTTACTGTTTGCCCCTCTTTCCACTCATTCTTTTCTTCATCGCTCGCAGACCGCGAGGGATCCCAGGGTCGGCGTGGAGGTAACACATAGGAGGTGTTTGATATGGCAGACATAACATAGATTTCGATTGGAATAGTGCCATGTTTGGGATGCTTTTTCCAGCAATCGGCGAGAATGCGAGATTTGATAACCTGTTTGATAACCAAGGGGGGCTAACCAAGATACACTGCGTAAATATGTCCAGTACTGGGACAGATAGAGGCATACTTACACCAAGTGACCCATCAGGTAGAAATTCTCTGGCGCGTTTTACAAGGCCATATGCGCCACGACCAATTTCCCCTTCAACTAAGAATTCTGAGATGTTCCGGCCGCCCAGGAAGCCCTGGTGTTCTGATAATGGTGATGGTGCGCGAGTGCTGGCATTGCTGAGGATGCTTCCAGAGCTAGGTGTCCGCCGCAGGTTCTCAGAGAGCATAGGGGGTGGTGAGGGCGGATCGATGGGCGCGATTGATACGCGGCCCGCTATGAGAGAGACTCGTTGTTGGGAGGACCTCCTTCGCGGCCGTGGCGAAGACGGTGAGCGAGCAAAAGTTTGAATGGATGGTATGGGTGGTTTACATAGGGATGGAGGGATGATGAGTTTCGGAGAAGTCGTCATGGGTGTAGGCTTGAATGCAGGGGACTTGTTGGAAAAGGCGTGATTATGCTTGCGCAGAGTGGTCTGCACATGGCCCGACCCCTCCGTTTCCGTGTCTTTCTCTTCAGCAGCCACCGACTCTTGACTAGACGACGAAGGCGGTTCCTCGACTTTTGAAAGTTCTTTATCGTGATCCCAGTCGAATCCTCGTCCGATCGACGTTACGCCCCAGCTGCCAACACTGGCATTGCGGTAGAGTCTTGGTGCTGAAACTGGGGGGGCAATCCATTCGTCGTCGTCAAAGATAAAGCTGACAGGGGGAGCTGATAGCATAAATTGCGAAAATAGCGGTCGAAGATACCCTCTGCGTTTCACAGATGAGCGTGGAGAATGCGTCAATTATGTGGCAAAACCCTGCGTCATTCAGTGCCATGGGCCCAGGACCCGTGGTAAGTTTCTCCAGATTGACCCACGTGCGCCAGAACAAGCTCAGCACTGGCTCTCACCGTCGGCGACGACGCCAGAGCACGCTTTATGTGTAGATTATGTAGCTACAGCGTCTGCCCTATATATCCTGCGGCTAGAGTAGCTCAAGAAGCCAGCGGCTCTTTCTATGCAATTCAGTTACACCGAAGTGATGCTATTTACGGATCTGCTTACGTAAGCGGTTCCCGTCCCAATTCGCCAAGGTACGCCATCGTCAACGCCGTCTCCCTCAAGCCCAACACCCTGTGAGTATGCCCCCCATTCTGCTCAATTTTGCCGCCAGGTCGATGTACGAAGGCCATCCAGTGCCATAGCACCGAACAGAATTGCTGGACAGGAGTTTTTGGGCTGGATGGCACTGTGCTGGATCGGATGACCTTTGGCCTTGTTGGCACTCCGCCTTGTAAATTTTGGTTCTGATAACTTTCCCTCTTGTTCTAGTCCGACATGGCCATCAAGATCGTCAAAAAGCGCACCAACAAATTCAAGTCTGTTCCCGTTCTGCACGCCCTACAAATTCATGTTCTGACCTCTAACCAGGCGCCATCAATCGGATCGCTACCACGGCGTGAAGGAGTCATGGAGAAAGCCCAAGGGTATTGATAACAGGGTCAGGCGTCGCTTCAAGGGGCAAACCCCCATGCCCAAGGTGTGTCCACTTGTTATGCCTCTCAACTCCTGATATTCAACCATTTTTTGCGCAGATTGGATACGGCAGCAACAAAAAGGTTAGTAAAATCTGCAAATCTGCAGCTTTTCAAAATACCAAAACTATTCCCTTAGACACGCCATCTCCTCCCCAACGGTCTCAAGAAATTCCTGGTGAACAACGTCCGGGAAGTTGACCTTCTCCTCATGCACAACAAAACCTTCACTGCCGAGATCGCCCACAACGTCAGCAGCCGTAACCGCGCCACCATCCTCGAGCGGTAAGTTTTCCTTATGCGATGATGATATCCATTCTTATCTCCTTCCAGGGCCAAGGTTCTGGGCATCAAGGTCACCAATGCTGAGGCCCGTCTGCGGTCAGAGGAGTAGAGTGCCATTTACTTTCCAGCATTTTCCCATATGTAATATCACGTATGCTGTTTATGCACATGCGCCATGCCATCGCAACCACGAGCTTTCTTTCACCGCATATTTTCAGCACCTAGTCGGATCTCAGAATCACATCCTATGTCTAATTTGCATCTCTCCGTTGAAGAGCTCCTTTGTTTGCTCTTATCATATTACAGCGCCATTGCATCAATAGACAAACAACCGCCTGATTAGATGAGATCATTCTAAATATGAACCTGCCAGAAACCTCCATCGTCGCATCTGGGAACAACTGCTAAGTTACTTTACCAGGCTCGCCTCATTCTTATCGCATACATCTGAATCCTGTACGCTATCTACAATGCAAGTGTCTTTCCGCGAACTTTCAATCTAAATGCTTGTCTCATGTTTGTCTGGAACCTATAGGGCTGTTAGAGAACCTACGCACGCTGGATCCTGGTATACCGCTGAGGGTAATGAGAAATCCATACCATATCACACACTCAATCATTGTCTTTGAAGCAAAGGTCCTCAACGATGAACTAAATCAATTTCTCAACAAAGTGCAAGATACTGTAGAACCATATCCTATCAAGGGATGCAAAGCCATCATCGCGCCGTCAGTTCCGTTACTTCAATGTTTGCCTGATATTAATTAAGAATACTGAAGGCACGCGGGGTACTCATATTCTGGACCCGCTGCTGCTTGGGCATATAAAAGCATCGATACCACTAACATGTGCGCCTTCATACCATCTACTGGTTCGACAGCTTGATCATTCCAAAACATCCCGCAGTAAACGCGTATTTATCCTGGGACCATCCCACCATTTCTATTTAGAAGGTTGCGCATTATCTAGATGCAAGGAGTATAAGACGCCAATTGGCTCTTTGCCATTGGACTTGGACAGTACGTCTACTTACTTGCGGTTTCATCGTCCACGCCTCAATGTTATCATTAGCCATCAACGAGCTGAAATCAACTGGGAACTTTCAATCAATGAGCCTCCAGAACGACGAAGAAGAGCACAGTATCGAGATGCATCTGCCCTATGTGCGAAAGATATTCGAAGGGTAAGTCCGCCTTGGGTGTGTGAGCATAACACTTTATTTACTTATCATCCATTACCTTAGAAAAGATATTCGCATTGTACCCATCCTTGTGGGCTCTATCTCGAAAGAAACGGAGGCTCGCTTTGGATCGATTTTAGCACCCTACCTTGCGAGCGAAGACACATTTTTTGTCATTTCGAGTGACTTCTGCCATTGGTCAGTCATAATTGTGTGAATGCTGAACAAGTTCACTGAGTATTGAACCATCACATTGGCAGGGGGGCGAGGTTTTCCTACACATACTATTATCCCGAACCAACAAGTGGTATCGCAGGCATTCGCCTGACGAGGACCGCAACGCCAACTGCCGATTATCCTATTTACGAGTCTATCACTCGACTCGACCATGAAGCAATGGACAGCCTTACGGTACCGCCTAGAAGTGCTGGCGATGCCCACTCGGAGTTTTCGAAGTATCTGGCGAGGACAAAGAACACGATATGTGGCAGACATCCGATCGGCGTGCTCTTCGGAGCATTGACGACGCTGGAGAAAGACAAAGGCATCAAACCAGAGCTCAAATGGGTCCGATACGAGCAAAGCAGCCACTGCCATTCTATTCGAGACTCGAGCGTCAGCTATGCTAGCGCCTTTATCCGATTCTAAAGTCTAGAACAGCCGATCTAGTAAGTAACAACGAAAGATGTAAACGTATGTAAAGTCTAAGAGAAGGAGGATTGGCCCCTGGAGAAACACATTCGTGTATGTATGATGTAATGTATTGTAAGGCCCTGGAAAATGAAAGAATGAAACCCGTTTTTAGAGATTGCTGCTGATAATGTTTTCCTCAACCGGAAGTTGAAGGCCGATGGGTTCGTCGCGTTCATGCTCCGACCCCGGGACACCTGGGTCTTCAACAACCTAAAGATAGAGCAGTTTTTGTGAATATGGTGAATGTGCACATTTAGAATAGACCTACCCGTCCTTTTTCGACCTCGATATCTTCGAAACCCCATTCTCTTGACGTCCCACCTTTTAGGTGGTCGCCGCTAGTAAGCGAGACGGGGTACCATGCGCCAATGAACTTGTCCGCTGGGGCATCCTCCCTACGCTCAAGCTCGGTGAGCGAGCAACAGCCGACCTTCATGTGTAGCTGCTGGTCGCCGACAAAGCTGCGGACCAGTGCGATCGTGGTGGCGGCGTGGTGACGAACAAGAGGCGGCGGCGGCGCTCCGCGGGGACGCGCTGTTGCAAAGCGGGTTTAAAGGCGCGCATGAATGCGTCGATGCGGAGGTGCAGCTCTTCGACCGTTTCGCCCTTGCGCGAGGGGTAGTATAGGGTGCTCCAGGACGCATCGACCTCCGGGAAGAGGTCATGCAGCGAATGGGTGGATCCTGGGCGAGGGTGGAGGCCTGTGCCCGGCTCGACGGGCGAGTACCATTCGGCTATACCTGGATGGGTTAAGACGAGCGCGGATCAGTCAAGTTCCTGCCGGACTGTGGGGACTTGGGAATACGGAGATTGGGAATGTGGCATGTGCGGGGATGGCGGAGATTACGGGTGTAGTGAATGTGGATGGAAAGGGGCACTCACCGTGTTCGACGTAGATGGGTATACCGAGGGCCTTGGCAAGCGGGCGCGAGGTCTGCAAGCAGCGATCTGGGGTGGCAATGATATCATGGGGGTAGAGCAGTGTCAGTCCGGCAGGGAGGTCCAAGAGACGCCACAAACGGGCAGCGTCTAGTGGAGGACAGAACTCACAGTACGGGGACGAGAATATAGCGGTGGGGCGCTCGTTCTCCGGGAAAGACAGGAAGTACTGGCATAACTCCTCTGCCTGGGTCTAGATCACGACGACCATCGTCATGCATCGGCGCAAGTAGATGGGGTGCATGGACGTACCTCGCCATATGCGGTCAGCGGAGGGTCTCTGGCGAGCCCTGTCGGGCTCTTCCTGTGCACGCAGAACGCAGGTAAGTGGGGGAAGCATGGACACGGGGTCTGCAATACATACCACGCGGAGCTGACCCAGTTCAGCCTGAAGCCTGCAGAGATACATCCGCACTCGTCAGTGGACCATCGGGATGGCAGTAGAGGGGCAGAGAGGGATTTACCGTGCCGAGCAATATAAACCTTGTCGACCATATGTGATTGCACTGCTCGAATGGATGGATCAATGATGATGCGTCTCGTCTGTGGCTGTCAGATGGACGAACGCTAATGGCACGGAGGACTGGTGTCTGGTGATTTCGCCGGTCTGAGGGAGGGCAAAAGATTCAAGAGGGGGTGCAAAATGAAGATGGTGCGGTCGACGCAATTATTTACAATTCATCCACACGTGGGGCAAGCTAGGTTTTCATTTTGTTGGGGCCAGGGTCATCAGCTAAGGAATAAAAGAGGGAGATAAGCGCCTCGACGTTGGGATCCGGCGATGCATATTCATCCAACGGAGCTTGCAAAGCGGTCGTAGAGTCAGACGACCTGCTTAGCTGTGTACTGTGCGAGGTGCGCAGCGGTAATGGAGGCCTGTAAGCAGGCACGGAGCACAACCTGGCCAACGAGGGAGATGCACCACGGTTACTTATCATGGGCGTGCATATCCTTCCCACCGTGCGTAGCCGACAACGATGCCAATTTGGCACGAGGGCGCTTGGCTCGCGTGAAAATTTAGTAAAACAGTACGACAGGCTGGGACTCGAGCCGGTACTCCAAAAATAGCCCAGCACTGTATATTTCATGGTCTTTATATATTTCGATTTCATTCCGTCATGACAATCATATATGCAGGGGCAGCGAGGAGAACGAGATCGATGAGAAAAGCAAGAGCAGGAAATATACAGCTGGCAACAGGAGCAAAAATAATATGCATCACCAACAAGCACAAAGAGGAGAACGAGCCGAAACGGTGTACATGCCCTCTTGGGCAAGCACAGGAAGATGGGAGGAACGGAAGATGTACAGAGAAGTGATTTGGAATTTCTCATACACCCACGACAAACATGATTCTTTTCTTTTACCAAAAGAGCCGCTAGCCCGAGTAAACCAATCAATTAAGAGAGGGAAGGGAAGGCGGTCTGGTCGTCGACATTGACCACGGGGGCGCTACCGTTTTGGCGTCCACCCCTGGGAGCACCGCGGCCGCGAGTGCCACGGGGCCTGTCTCCGCCACGACCTTCTCCGCCACGACCCTCTCCGCCACGGCCTTCTCCGCCACGGCCACGGCCACGACCACCACGGTCGGGGCGCTCGAAGCGAGCGTCGATCTCGAGGTAAACTTTCTCCTCCTTCTTGGCGCGGGCTTTGGGAGCAGACCTGGTCTGTGAAAGGAGTTAGCGCTAGACAGACGGCAATGCGAGCATCGACGCATACCTTGCCAACAAAGTAGGCATCCTCCTCTTCATTCTTGGAGAGTGCGACGGCATCCTTGAAGACATCATCGGCACCGTCGTTGGCCTTGCGGGTCTCGAGCTTGGGGACGATGTCATCCTTCTCCTTCTGCTGGGCAAGGTACTGGTCGAGGGTGAGGGTGTTGTCCTCCTCTTCGGGCTCGGCGTCCCTGCGAGGGCGACGCTCGGGCTTGGCCTCGGCATCCGCAGTGGCATCAGCAGCGGTGGTGGCCCAGGCATCGACGGCGGTCTCGACGGCGGCGCCAGACCAGTCGGTAGTGGAGGGCTCGGCGCCCCACTCGTTGCCAGTGGCCTCGGCGGAGGCATCTACGATGGCAGCCTGCTCGGTCTTGAGCTCGGCATTGCCGTCGTCACCGCCCCAGGACTGGTGGATCTTCTTGTCAGAATCGCTGTGAAGAGGATGAGAAGAGGCAACGGATGGAAAAGGGAGGGACGGACGTCTTGCCGGTCTGAGAGTGCCTGTCGAAAGGACGGCCCCTGCCGCCACGGGCAGCACCACGACCGCGAGCACCTCTGCCACGGGCGCCATCACGGGGCTCACGGGCCTCGGCTGGAAGGAGATGAGCGGGGATGGGGGAAGGGGAAAAAGAGACGCACATTTCTTCGGGCCCTCGGAATCCTCAGTAACGGCGGGTGCGGCGTCCTTGGGCTTTCCGCCGCGCTGGTAGTACTTGCCGCCACGGGCTGCTGGGCCGCCTCGTGATTTTTGGGCTGTGCCGCGGGCAGCGGGGGCGGGGCGGGTGCGGGCTCCTCCTTGGACACTGGTGCGGTTACAGCTGGGGCATCATCTGGGGGGATGTGAGGGACGGTCAGCGGTGGGGGGGGTCGACGCACCATCCAGCAGGGCGAAGGGGTTTTTGGTGGCCACCGACATGTTGACGGGGCCGTTTTGCTTGGTCAGTAGGGATAAGGGCGTGGGCGATGGCGGGGTGGGCGACGAGCACAGCGATCGATTTTTTTCGCACGCGCCCCCCAGGACGGGGTGTCACGGGGCCCGCTGGAACTGTACAGTTGCAAAACCCTATATAAGCCGCCCTTTTCCGCGCTCTTCTGCAACGCAAATACACAGGTGAGCACGCCCCCACATGCGACGAACACCGCTGACATCCTCTAGTCCCACAAAAGCATCTCCGCGAGGCGCGTCCCACCACGATGGGCACGCCCAGGACCCGGAGACCGTACAGCGGGCTGGAGACGGACGGACAGGACTTGGGTGCGGCAGCGTCGTCGTCGCCCCTTCGTGGGCGGCGCAGGGCGCATGCCGCAATGTCTCGTTGTACATACGTAGCTTAGTCATCCTGTATATGCCATCATGTCATGC
>JACGCK010000495.1:0-19791 GCA_014925825.1 Pholiota molesta
TTCAACGCATCCTTGGACTCTTTGTACACTGCAGCATCATGACGCAGAATAGATTATTTGCAAGAGCCTATTTCGCTATTGTTGAACTCTGCGGGTCGACCGCCAGCAATCCACTCCCCGGGGCCCGAAGTTTGTCCCGTTTCTTTCTCAAACTTGTCTGCTCTTGTTTCTCTCTCGGGAACGATCAGTTATTTATAAAATGCTATGTTCCTGATAACGCCGTCCATGGTGGTAAGCTTCCATGTGCATGATCCAACATGTCCCATCTGCCAACCTTCTGACTGTTCAACTCGCTGAGGGTCTCCCCTCCCTTCTCCTCGACCCTCGACCACTTCGATACAGCTACCCCTGCTTGTGACCCTCTAACCCTCTTTCGTTCATGACGGATCCGCTTTCAATCACGCTTCCAGTCATTACTTTGGCCACAGCACTCAAGGACATCATCGAAACAGCCAGCGCCATTCAAGACTCGTTTTCCAAGGTGGTTATTTCCTTATTTGTGGCCCAAGATCTTCCAGATACTCATCATTTCTCGATCCATAGCTACCGCAGAACTACCAAAATGCCCAGAAACTCGCAAAGTTGGTGTCCAAGACCTTGCAAGAGATGCAAGATATCTATCAAAAGAAACAGGCGATTTTTGATGGATCGCCGCACCTAACAAAGATTATCAATGACCTGCGAGCATGAGTCGTATTATTAATACTATCTTCCTATGAGTTCGAAAGTCTCCGCTACGCTGAGGACGCTGAACTTGAACGTAACAGGGAGAATGAAATTGACTTGCGAGAAATGTGCGCACTTAATCCCACCCAGGAGCGGAAGGAAGCGAGACAGGTTCAAAATCGCCTTCTACTCATTCTGGAGCCGCGAGAAGGTAGAAGGATTGATTTCAGAACTATATGACCATGTTGACAGGTGCTCGCAGCAGTTCATCATAAGTAGTTCAATGTCAAACATACATGCAGGTGCTCGACTATTTGATGTGTAACCCCGTCTCTAGCTGCTATCCAGCCTCCGCACCGAAGCGCTCGTCGTGGAAATTCACGACACCCTCCATAATGCGGTCCGACATTCCAACAGTGCTGTTACAAACACCACCATCACTGGCCACAGCAGTTTCGCCAGAGTAGGCATACCGCACAATGGATTCAACGGGTTCGGAAAGGTTGTAAGCAATGCACACCTCTTCGAATTCAGCCGGTCGTCTGCTATGCCCATGACATGGATGGCAGAGACCATCCCCATACATGATCTCTCCAAAGCATACCTCCGCCGCGAGCTTGGGAAGATCAATCTCTTCCTCCAATCGATATCCATCCGCTGGCTGAGCCAGAACCCCACATCCTATCCCACTGCACCCATCGGCATCTCTGAAATCCCCGTCCTCAATATCTCGTGGTTCCTCGGGAAAGCGCCGCTGCCGAGCGCCGTGGTGCACCAGGACGCGGTGGCGCTCGCCTTCCGGATCCAGGATCTCCAGCGCGAGCGCCCGAGCAACGCGTGGATCCACGCGGTCGACATCGCGGTGAACGATCTCTCCATCCGCCTTAATGAGCTGCAGATGCACGACGACGCGGTCGCGATATGCACGCTGCGGATCAGCCTGTGGCGCGCGATCGCCGGGCGGTACCCGTCCCCCACCGCGTCGCGTCGGCTGGCGGACGCGCTGATGAAGCTTGCGGTGGTGGTCGCGAATATGGGGGAGCATACCCGGACGTATGTGGCGACCGCGGAAGCTATTCAGATTCTGCAACCGCTGGTAGATGTAGGACTGCAGGAGCCCAATGTGCGGCTGAAGATGCAGGATATTGAGCTGCTAGCGTGGGGTATGATTCTGCAGGCGGGGAACGACCCGGATCCCATCAGGGCTCTGCAGCTAGCTGTCGATGCGGGGAAGATACTGGAAAGGGCGCTGGGGCTCAAGGACCTCTCTACAACGGACATCTCTGCCAGTGCGCTCTCGCCTGGCGACTGGGCGGTCATTTCTAGTTCGGGCACTGTTATAGTTTCGGACGACACCCACTTCACATACGCCTCGAGCCTGCTTCGCATCGCCCAAATTCAGCTTACGCATCGCCAATCTGTCGCGTCGAACAAGTACGCCAAAACGGGTTTGGCGATCCTGAACCACCTCCTCGCGAAGTACCCGGGCTCGGACAAGATTCAGGACGAAATTACGAGGGCACTAACGCACCTCTCGGGCATGATGATCCGCACGCTGAACACCGACGCTGAAAATCTGCAATACACGGAACAGAACACGGCTCTCTTCCGCCAGCTGGGCCAGATCAACCCCCAGCGCTATGTGATCCCGCTCGCGCTCGCGCTCTGGTCGCAGAGGGACGTGTTCCTCATCCTCGGGGATGCGGATAAAGCGCAGAGGATCTACCAGGAGATGGTCAGCCTGAGCGAGCTCGCAGCCGCCCCGCCGCATCTCGACCTCCAGATCCCCTCCCAAACGGAGGGCGATTACTATGCGCAGGTCGCGCTGGCCCATCACACGACCACGCGGTTCACGGACGCCCAGAACGCGATCTCCCAGTACGCCGCGTTGGAATTCATGGAGCCCGGGCGGAGTCGCGCTAAACACATCAGTGTAGTGGCCTTATTGTGCAAATCCCTTGCCTCCACGCATCAATATGACACTGTGCTGTTGGAGGGTTTCAAGGCGCTGAATATTATAGACAAACTCGGTATATACAGTGCAGAAGCTGATCTTATTGAATCCTACCGGGAGCTCCTGGGGGCGCTGATGGAGGCGTTGGAACGGTCTTCGGACCCTGCGGCGCTCACCCGGGCGGAGGATATCATCATGCGCATCCGGCAGCTAGCGCGCTCGGGGAAGGTCAAATCCAAGTGGAAATCAGCCCAGGCGCCAGTAATGTACGCGAAACTGCTGCAGAAGAACGGCAGGATTGACGAGGCGGTCACGTATCTCCAGGCAATCCGAAATAACTGGCGGGAGCTGTATGGGGACTTGGCAGACACGGTCACGGCCATTCCCTACATTCAGTGTCTCATGGAGCTCCCAGCGATACTCAAGGACAAAGGAGAAATGGACAAGGCTTTGCGTTATAATGAGGAGGCGATAGAGTTTACTGCGAACTTCTTCGGCGACGCGCCCAACGAGTTTAAAACTCTCGTATTGGGAAACATGAATTCGACACATGTCTATCTCTTATGTGATGCGGGGCGATATCCAGAGGCGATGGAGCTCAGCAAGAAGATGGCTTCCAATGTTCGCAAAGATAGTCCAACGGAGATGACGGTCATACAGGCACTTTTCGGAGTCGCTCTAACCCAGCTTTACAATTGCCTGCCTCTTGACGCCATCGCTACCGCGACAGAGGCCGTCTCGCTTTGCCACATGCTCGCAAAGGATGATCTCCTCAAATTCAGTCTTCTTTACGCATGTTCACTCAATCTTTCCAAATTCCAATGGTCACGCTGACCTTGGGAATGTGGACGAGGCAATTAGGCATTTTGACATTGCGGAGAACGCCATCCTAAGGCATAATAAGGTCTATTCTATAGAGGATCTGGACAGCAACGAGAGCGCTTATAGCACTCTCCTAGTTAGACGGTCCAGGTTGTTATTTGCCAAGGGTGATTATGTGCGAGCCGCCACTCTTGTTAGAAAATCCGAGGCCATCGAGAGGGAAAACGCGAAGCTAACCAAATCCGCTGTTAAGGATCTGGCCGGTATCTTGATTTATTCGGGCATTTTATTTTGTACCCTCGGGCGCCATGAGGAGGGAATCGCGGCTGCTACGGAACTGAAGGAGCTACGAGAGAATCTCGCGGTTACTTCCCCTGCGCTTGCTCGTCTGATAAAGGTTGGATTGACCTTTTTGACAAAGCGAGGAGGGTGGAAGCCGGTTAAGGAGGCCAGAGATAAATTAACTTGTGGTCACCAAGACTGCAATATATTTTGAAGATCAATAAGTCATGATTGAGTCATGATCTACTTGATACTAAACGGAGTATTGATTAATAGTGGATATTTTGTATTTAGATAGTGGGCATTTATGTACTGTGTTGCGCAGGCTCGCAGCCAACTCGCAGCGCAAATGGATAAGACCTAGCCTAGCGGCTTCAACGGCTCCGGGTTCGGGGACCGGTGGCACGCAAGGCACGGCTAGGCACGGTCACCAAGGTACACTGCCCGAGGTAATCACGTGCGGATAGATGTCTCTAGCACATTCCTCCACCTCGGCAGCTTATTAACACTTCTTCTCTCCCACCATCTACGACAGCACCCAGCGAAATGGCTGACATCGGGCGTGGCTTACCGCTGCTCAGTGGGCCGCCACCCCCACAGGAGTCGTCCAGCGCCGACAACGCGTGCAGGAAGTGTAACAAGGAGTTTAATTTGATCTTTACGCGCTCGAGGAGATGCAACCATTGTGGTAAGAAGGGTTGTAGCACTTTGGGATCTGATTGAACTTCAACACTGTGCTTTGTTTGCAGGATATTCGTACTGCCATAGCTGCACGGATTACCAGGCTCTGATGCCTAGGAGCGGAGCGGATACGGGTTACGATGCCATGAACGTGTGTTCGTTCTGCATCGAGTTTCTGACCAGTGTGTTCCCTATTAGTACCTCAAACGATCGATGACTGATGTGATACAGTTACGGCTGCGGGGAGAAATCAACTCAAGGGACTTCCATTGGCGAAGTTGAAGAGATATATCAATGCATACAACATCAGGATAGATCGAGCGGTGGAAAAAGACGATCTTATAGACGCTATCCTCGCTGCGCGGGTGAGCACATATCAATATTCTTCAATATACCTTCAATTAACTCTTGTCCTAGAATTCTAATGGCTGTCTTCCTCGTGCAAATGAGGTAAGAAATTCATTCATCAGAGAATCGTCACGAACATTCGCCTGACACTCTGCTCGCAGCATTATTACCGCCAGTATTCAGTCCCAAATAAGACCCAAGCACGTCCTCGAGGGTTGTTCTCTCGCTCTGGGCAAACTTCCAACATACCGCCTCCGCCGCCTTCGCGGCCGCCGGCCCCTAACACTGCCCATGAGTTCGCACGTCCAGATCTCGCCCCGGACCACCCACCACACCCCCCATACCCGCCGCGGAGTACTCGCCCTGCTCAGCAGCAGCAGTACAACCCGCCTCCACAGCCCCCGCCTCGACCGCATTCCACATACCCGAACGCATCCCCACATAACCCCCCGCCGCACTTCAATTCCGCACCTCCTCGACCGCCGCCAAACAACAACCCCCACGGACATTACCAGCAGCCTCAATATCCATACCAGAATCAATACGGAAGACCCCAGGCGCCTCCGCCGCAGAATTACCACACACGTCCCTCGCCCCCGCGCCCGCCGCAAGCCTCCCAGCCGCCTCCCCCGCCCCCTCGCCCGCGCACCACATCCACAGCGCCGCCGCCCACGCTCGCGCAGCTGCTGACCATGAACCCGGACGCGGTCGGCGCCCTGAGCATCGGCGCGCTCAAGGCGATCCTCTTCACGAACCACGTGAACGCGGGGCAGATCCTGGAGAAGTCGGACCTCGTCGCGAAGGTGCTCGTGCTGATCGAGGACGAGAAGCGCGAGCGGGAGCGGCAGCGGCTCGCGGAGGAGCGCGAGCAGCTGGAGCTGATGCGAAGGGAGGAGGAGCGGAGGGAGGAGGTAAGGGAGCGCGCGGTGGCAGCGGAGCGCGAGCGGCTGAGGGCGGAGGCGGAGGCGGCGGGCCAGGCGGCGATGGGCGGTGAGGCGGGAGGGGGCGGTGAGGGGGCGAAGGAGGATGAGCAGGCGGAGATGAGGGCCGGGGATGGGTCAGGGGAGGGGAGTGCGGATTCGGTGCCGCGGGAAACGACACCGTTGAGTTCTTCGCCACCGAACGCCGCACCGGAAGCGCCCAGGACGCAAGGCTTCGCGACGACGCTGGAACGTAACGGGCTGTGTGTGGTGTGTCAGGACGAGGAGGCGAATATCGCCATCGTTGATTGCGGGTACGTTCGTTCATCGTATTTGTCTTCCTGCGGTAGAGGAGCAACAAAGCTAACGCTGTGCTGTGTTTGGTTTCTTTTCCCTGTTTCACGTATAAAGGCATATGGCGATGTGCAGAGAATGCTCCGACCTGATTATGGCCAGCTCAAGAGAATGTCCGCTGTGTCGAACGCGCATCGTCACTGAGTCGAGGTTGCTCCGGATATTCAAGGCCTGAAAGGGATTGGGATTTTTGTTCTAGTAGCTCAGGCTGCTTGTATGGAATTGCCTATCAATATGAGCATTCATGCGAGAACATTGCTTTTCTTGTGCCTCCATCTTTTATTTATCATTCCCCTCCGCATATCTCACACCACTCACTATCTTGGGATCCTCGTCGCATACTATCATTGGAACATCACACTGTCTATAATACATACCACGAGCGACCTTTCTCGGTCGTTCAATTGCTCTTGGCCATTCGTGTATAAGTATTCCCAACATATCAACTATTCACCATCTGTTCCATTGTTGCACATCCAACTAGTGTACTATTTCATGATGATCATGTTTTCTGCTTTCTTCTGTTCCTCGCTAAGAGAGGAATGTTGCTGTGTTCAAGCTAACTCGTTTTTTTGGCCCTTTTTGTACATAGAATCAAATCAACATTCACTTAAAAATTGTAGGGGTTGCATCTAACACAGATGACCTGATCGCACGGAGAGAAATAGGGATCGACATATGCTATAGCAATGCAGTGCTGCTCTCAGCCATGAAAGGTTTATTAGTATGAAGAATTTTGCGTGTGCTTCCAGAGTGATGAGTGATGCAATGAGATATGTATTACGGGATAAAATAGGACTAGAATGGGAGTTTTTGAGGTTTCGAATATCTTGAGGGCTTGAGGGGGTTCGGCTTTCTCTTCTTGTAATACTGAAAAACACGAAACAAGTGAGTTCACTGACGCGTAAAAACGCACGAAATGAGCAGCACATACCTCCTTGTACCTCGCCACACGCGCCGCCATGTCGCGCATGAGGACAGAGCGCTTGCGAACTCTGCCCGCCTTCTGGCGCTCCCACAGATGACCCTTGAACATGCGCTTCCTGCCCGCGTACAGGCGGACACCGAGCTTCGCCCCCACCGTCGGCTTCTTCGTGGCCTTGCCGAGCCACCGGATGTGCACAGCGTAGTGCGGCGCCTTCTTGGCCTTGGTCACGGCGCGCTGTGCGGCGGCGAGCCTGTGTTTGATAGCATCGATGTTCTTGGTCTGCTGTGCGATTTGTTTCTTCATGGCCTCCATACGGAGCTTGCGGCTCTCGTTCACGCGGTACTCGGGGCTGTTCTTTGGGGCGTCGACCAGGTGGATGACTTCGAACCGCGCGACCTCTTCCGCCAGCTCCTCAACCTGCTTCTCCAACGCCGCGCGCTCGGCTTCCAGCGTCGCGAGCGGCGTCTTGCTCGTGAGCGTGAGCTCCTCCAGCTTCGCGCTCAGCGTCGCCAGGGGGTCGTCCCGCGGGGGCGGCGCCAAGTCCGCGGCGAGCGCGGGGCTCAGCGACGCCTTCACGCGCTGCAGCCGCAGCCGCAGCGCGTCCGTCTTGGGCCCGGGCGGGAGGAGCCCCAGGGTGTTCGTCGCATACGCATTCTTCGCGAGGTCCGCCTGGCGGCGCAGCGAGTACGCGGCGCCGCGCCAGTGGCCGGTCGCCTTGTGCTTGTGCGGGAGGAAGGGGTTCGCGCGCAGGATGCCCTTGGGCTTGGGCTTGGGCTGCCCGGCGGCGGCGCTGGACTCGGGGAGGGACCGGGGGCGGGCGAGCTGGGTGTGGCGGAAGGCCTTGATGGACTGCAGGGCCCGTTGTTGAACCGAGGACATGGCGGCACACGCGGAGAGGGGTTGAAGCGGTGCTCGCTGGGGATGACGGCGGAGGCGCGTCCTGGGTGTGGGATGTGTATGTGTTGGTGTGTTGGTGACGCTCGCGGACGACGACGTGCTCGAACTTTTCCGTGCTGTTTGGTTCGAACGGGGAGACCAAACTTTACTAGATTAGGAAACTCTCATTTGGGCGCGAGAACCCAACTATGTCCCACCGCAGACGTAGAAAATGCGAAATGTCAATGCGTTGACAAGAAAAGCTGCCCAAATTTCCGCCACAAAATTCTATACGCTATCTCAATTTTATTTGTGGTCGGGGTAGAAATGTCCTTGCACCGCAAGACCCCCTTTGATCGCTGACTTTGAATGACATGATCGTCGGAATACCAGACTATCACAACGTTCTAATCTGCATCCTGGTCTCTACAAAACATGAGCGCACAGCGGGCACTTTCTGAGCATCTTCTCTCCTTGGACACATTTCCTTCGTTCAGGGACGCCACCCGACACACCTTCCTCACCCAGGCAGGAAATGGCACGCTGCCCCTGTCCAGACTCGCACTATGGCTCTCGCAAGATCGGATATACGCGGCGCACGCCTATCCGCGCTTCATAGGCTCCTTGATTTCGTGCATTCCCTTCCATGATGCTGATAGCCCGAGCGGGCCCAAGGAACGTCAGAACGAGGAGATCCTGCAGATGCTCGTCAAATGCCTGGATAACATCGTCCGCGAAGTCCAGTTCTTCAAAGAAACCACCGAGAAATATGGTCTCAATGTGGAGGAGTGGGCGCAACGGAAGGCGACTAGGGATTATACGGCGGAGATGGTCAGAGTTTCTTCGTTGGGGTCGTTGCAAGATGGATTGATCTTCTTATGGGCAATGGAGCGGGTGCGTCTGATTCTGTTTTTGCTTTTCATAACCATACTTGATCCCAGCATCTCCACCAGGTATATCTCGAGGCATGGCGATATGTCAAAGACCTGCAAAGTCAATCTTCAAACACGCAAAGGAACGAATTTCCCGTCATCGGCGCCATCCAAAGTTTATCAAATAACTGGAGCTCTCCGGAATTCGAAGATTTCGTAAACGCCCTACAACGTCTCATAGACGGCTTGGATATCAAGCCGTGGTCGGAGGCCTGGTTCAAGGCGGAAGACATCTGGACACGAGTTCTGGAATTGGAAGTGGCATTCTGGCCCGAAGATGGCGATGAGCTGGTGAAGCCTTTGAAGAATCAGCTCTGGAGTGGTCTTATGACACAAAACAAACCAACATAATTCGTCCGAGCACATTCCTTTCACTGTATTACTACCGTTTATCTTACTTCAATTATGGCCGATTGAATGAACGGTCACACAGGCCTGTTTACTGTTGAAATGAGCAACATTCCATTTCAACATTTACTTTGGGTACAAGCATCATAGTGGGGTGTGCGGGCGTCGAAGTCGGCTACGTCATTGGCAGACCAGCAGCTATAAATAACACTAGCGCCCACAACACTCCATCGTGAACCAAAATTTGGAGTGTTCCCATACATGCACTGACGGTGTAGGTGGTGTATCTGGCCCCGCACAATGACAAGCTCTTCGTCATAAGGCCCAACGAAATGCAGATTCAAAATGTATATAAGGGCCTCAATCTCGTTCATACTTTTCCATATCTCAAATACATCAAAACACCTAAAAAATCAACAAACCACCATTCTCTTACAACAATGCCTATGTTCGGATCCTCAAAAAAGCACGACAACGATACCGTATGCGCCATCCCTACTCTGTCTAACACATCCCCTCAACGTTCATAACAGGCTGTCGCGGACATTATGCACAGCAACACAACTGGTGGTGGTCGCCATCACGCAGCCCACCTGACCAACCAAGCGGCCATGAACGACTACCCCGCGCAAGCGCCCGGCACAGGAATGGGAAACGCCAACACATTTGGCCAGACGCACCCCCCGAGCGGCCCAGGCGGCGCGCACTACAACAACACCAACTTCGTAAGTCGTTCACAGCATTTCGAAATGCGCCTTCACCGCCTTATATTCTTCAACCAATCCAAACAGCAAACCGGGCCAGGCCAGCACGGCCAGCACGCCGCCTTCGCCCAAGACGACCCCTACACCGCCGGCGGTGTCGGCGCGGGGCACTACCCCGGCGGGCGCGGCGGCATCCCGCCCACCGGCGCCCTCGACCACCACGGCGCGGGCGCTGCCCAGCCTGGGTCGGGGTCGGGCGGCGCGGGCGGGGGGGCGCCTCGCGGGCAAGATCGAGACCGCCATCGGCACCCTGGTCGGGAGCGACGCGCTGAAGGCGAAGGGGCTGCAGCAGGAGCACGAGGCGACCGCGGTGAAGCTGCAGGGCCGCGAGCTCGCGGAGGCGGAGCGCCTGGAGCGCGAGGCGCTGGTGCGCCGCGAGCGGGCGGTGGCGCATGGTGAGTTTCATGCTTTTTTTGAGAGAGAGAGTGAGGATGGATGTGGAGCTGATGTATATTAGGAGCAGATCCGGCAAACTCTGCTTTGGGAGCGGGGAATCCGGGAGCGGGTAATATGGGCGCTGGTAATCCTGGTGTTGGAACTGGCCATGGTCCTGGATTGTTTTGAATCTGAGCTCTGAACGACATATCGAAATCAAATCGGCAGCGCCTATGGACTCATCTCAATATAATGTGCTTTTAGTGATATCAAATGTGTACTTAATAATATGTACATTATGTGGAATTGGATGGTGTTTATGACATTTCCGTACTGTCGTCTAAAGGTCCTGGCTGTTCTGCTCAAGTGCTCATTTCAGATGTTCATATCATTTGTCGCATTTGATTTAAAGTGGCGATCTTGCAAATAAATCACTGACAAACTTATTCATACGATTTAATGGTATACTAATACTAGGAAAGAACCGAAAGCCAACCTCTTTATTGAGGCGTCAACTTGCATCTATCCACACTACGGTTGCTCGGATTGCCCCACCAGGTGGGGAAGTCAACTGCAGTCCCGCTCGCGCCGAACACAGCGAACGAGAGGATGAACAATATGACCTGACTGCCTCCATCAAGAGCCGCCGACATCAGATAGTTGTACTGACGCATAGTCAGCACCTCCGATGCGCATCGATGTCCATGAATAGAACGTACCTTCACGAACCAGGCAGGGTGCCTCGTTCTCAGCCACCATTGCGAGAATATACCGATGACGACGCAAGACCACCATTGCCCGTTGACCGAATATGGCAGCCTGATAATGGATATCGTTGAGATATTTCGACCACGACGTTTACGTAGTGAAAGACCAATGGCTTACCATCCGATGTACAACGTGATTATAGGGACATTGATATATTTCATCGCCCTGGCAAGACGAGATTCGGGCTTAGAGAGCTTCCAGACTACCCAAAATGGTATTGGGGTAAAGAGTCCAATAAACCTAGATATCATTGGAGGTAATCAGCACATAGTTGAAAGAAAACGCAGACGTGATCCACACAAAACCTACATGGCGAAAGGAATAATCCAATACCCTGCTGCACTATTGAAGGAGAACAGGTCCTTCCCGAAGGCGCCCATAGCCACCGAAGCTGAGTTATACTGCTGGATGATCCAGCCGCTCCACTATACATAGGGAATATTACTGAGAAGTGAGTTTGCAACCTTTACTAGATGCGGCTTACAATGCGCGTTCCGATAGGATCTCTCAAGACGTCTCTGTTATTGTCAACAATTATTTTCATCACTAAAAACGTGATGAGTATAACAAAAAAGATGCATAATCTGTGTATGACTTACTCGTAAAATTGAAAATAGAGCCAATGATAGAGCCGGCCTATATGCGTATCACAGAGCGATCAAAATAAAGCACATGCGATGCTTTAGATAGTGTTACCATTTGTGCGGCAAATGTCATGCGTGGGGGAAGTTTGGTATATTGTCCAAGTTTCAAATCTGGTCAAAGTTTAAGCATGATGGTCAAGCGAAGGATGAAAGAGAAACATGTTTGGAATTACCTTGAAGAAGCAAAAGCGTCTGGAAAGATGTACTATTTCCGAAGAGGTTGGCGTACATAACAGGTCTAATAAAGTCGAAATGAGAAGCAATATGGCGAGCATGCTAAGACATACGCACATAGGTTGCCCGGGGTGAAGGTATGCCGCAATAATCTGTATGGCATACTTTGTGGAGATGCTAAAACCTAGAATAAAGAAATGAGGGCTCGAAACCAGAGGGAATCGAGTGTGCTACTTACCAGTTGTCGCAGTGACTGGACGCAGATGTGTACCGATCGATACGAATCCATTTTTGAACATAAGAATCACTTACTGAATCCAAGGACGATTGCGATGAGCGTGCTGAGGACTACAAAAGACAGCATGAGATCAAGAAGAAATAGCCTCATCTGATGGCGTACTCGTAAAGAATATAACACTCCAAGCCGGAATAAGAACGGTCCCATGGGGTCCAGCATAGCTGCAACCTATGCCAACCGCCAACGAAATGAAGAATAGAAGAGCGTACGCCCATTGAGGAACCTCAGCTGGCGTATGATCATGTCAATATTTTGGTCGACTGGTAGTCCGAATAAGACACATACGGTATTTCTGCATTTCTAAAACATGGATTAGACGAGAAAAGTATGGATGTACTAGTAGCTAACCTTTGTAATGGGGATCATCAATATCCGCATGACCTCTCTTCAGGAATCGCATACCGCCGAACGCTAGAGTGAACCATAGTCAGCATTAGCGCGCCAAGGCCAAGTACAGCCCAGTATTCTTACCGGTTCTTAGCTCTGGCCAGTGCCAAAGAACGATATACGTGAAAGCTGCTCCAAGAGAGAGGTTGTAGCAGAGCTGGGAAATGGCATACGTTGTCGTATATCGGGGTAGCCCAATGATATCGAGAGCTTCTTGATTGACTCTGTAGTTGGTATCAATGACGGCGGACTGATTATACGAATTCCCATCGTTTCCAAACAAGCCCGTCGACATAAAAGGGATGTCCCTCCCATTGAAGACATTGCTATAGTATGCAGCGGTCAAGACGATATACCCCAGCCCCATTCCAACTAGTATTGTCGTTAGAGAATGTCATCAAATCATAGGTTCACGTGCGGCACTTACTGAACGAATTAATTTCTAGAAAAATCAACGCGAGTCATGATCATGCTAATATCACAAGATACTAAGATACGTACGTGTTTGAAGAGGCCATACCAGAGGAGTTCCTTGGGATATCAATGTCCACGAGGTGCTGAACGATAAGAGCCCGATGCCTTCGTTGCTCGATCCGGCTCCAAAGAGATTGCGGACGAAATCATGGCGGCCGTTATCGACCATACAGATAACGGAAATAGCCGTTAAGAGTGGGAACGCATATTGCGGGATCCATTCCCAGAAGAATATTGCGGCGAACTGAGCGAAGGTTAGGGGAATCATGTAGTATATAATAATTCGCAAAGTGTTCACGTACCACAATCCAAAAGAATTTGCGCTTCTGAACGTTCAATGATCCATCAAAGTGAAGACTTTGCAGAAGATTTACGATGGAAATGTAGGATGGATAAAATGCGCTTGACAGAGTAATAGCGTAAGTTTTCTCTTGAGATTAAGGACGGGAAAGATTCGCATACTATGTGGGATATACGAGCAGCGTCCTCACTAGAATTTACTGAGTTAGTGAATGGGACGAGTCGGAATTATATCCAAAGAATACATACACATTCCGGCCAATCCGTAACCTGCATTGATAATATAAGCAATCGTTTCCTGAGAAGAACGAGCTATGTGAACGCACCAAGCATTTGAGTCGCAAATATAGAGAAGACCGCCACTGCAGAGTTAAGACGCAGGTTGTAGAACAGATCTATAATGTGATAGTCAAAATTACAGAAATGGTTCAATATCTCAGATGTAGTCTTACCCAGAGCAGCGATAACTTCCATGGCCACCGCAACGCTGGCGGCCGTCGATGCCATGATGACAATGGCGGTGTGCTCCCTGCGCAAAGAATTGATGAGGTACATGTTTTCTGGATATCGGGGAGAGTTACTTGATGTTAAATGGGCCTGGATTCACGTAACGCCATAGGCCATGACGAGGAAGAGCTGTTTCGATGGTGAGATCAACTTTCCTGTGCGTTCAATGCCTGAGCGCTTACCAGCCATCCCAGACCCGAGAACATATGCTATGATAAGGCAAAAGAGCTGCGAAACGGTGGCATTCTGAGGCTTGAATGTGTAGATCGTCGAAAGAACCTATAAAAAATAATCGATGAAGGTCGTGTGCATCGAACGAGACCAATTCAGCGACGTACAGATGAGAACACGCTTAACCCAACACCGAGAACCAGCACCCGGAAAGTTAATATTGGCAAGTCAGGATCATCTCGGGTCGAAATAACCTTGAGGAGTCGTATCAGCACAGTTTCATACAACAAAGCACTGGATGGCAGTACCTGGATAGCGACGTCCTCAGCCTGCTTCAATAACTTCGGATCAACGAACTCCTGCGAAGAAGCGTCCGATATAGATCGCTCCTTTTCGTCTATGGATTCAACAGCCTGAGCAGCGGAATTCTTCTTCAAAACATCGTCCGACGTCCATTCCTTCGTCGACATCGCGGGGGGAGGGGAATATGCATGTGCACTTTATCTTACTTATATGTAGAGATCTTGCTTCCATACCCATGGATGACAGTTCCTTCCAAGAGCTTTGGAAAGACTTTCCCGACATCAGTGGATAACTTGATAACAGATAAGAGGTACCCATAATGGTGCAGTTTCCTTTCGGCGCGGAAAAATACATAAGAAGACCTCTAAATACCACACTGTAAGCCTGTTATCATCGAATGCGTGAGTACGAACTGACGAAATTATGTAGATTGGGGATCGATTTTGAATATCGGCTCCATGTTGCACTGTCTATATATAGTCAATCGCAATAACATATGGTAGATATGCGATAAACCCACTCCTGAAGCCAACAATACGCCCAGCCTGATACGTGAGATAACGACGAGATTCCTAGGATCTTTTGTTTTTCCCAATGTATTTCCAGGTAATAATCGCTGGCATAGCATAGAAGCTCAGAGAAGTTCGCAAGACCGCCGCAGAGAGAAGTGAAACGAGCCAGGAATGATCTTCGTAAATGCAGCGATTGAACTTGAAAGTGTCGAAAACGAGAAGGCCGATTTCGCGGAAGCCAAGAGTAATTAGAGGTCTGATATGAACGAATTGGAGCCCCGCGTTGCGTATCCTTTCTTGGGAGTATAAGCGCAAACGAAGACCCTGCACTCAAGATAGTATGAGATAAGTAGTATGGTCAACCGACATTTCCAACCCGAGCCTTTTGCGAGCCTTGCTTGAGCTTTGAGTGTCGATGTTTCTGGTTGAACAGCAGTAGTTCGGGTGAACGTATGATCCTCTCGCAGTGGTGAAAGCTTTTCAGGCATGTGTAAATCGTAAGTTAATGTTTGTGCGAAATGTTGCGCACAGTTGGTGGACAGTGTTGGGGACGATACCAACTTCGATAAGTAGCTTACGTAACTAGTTTACACAGTCGCGCCAAGCCGCCAGTCAGCTTTCGAGCGTCCGGCTCCGTACGGCCCCGTAGTTGACTATCACCATCAACATCCCAATTTCCCCACCTCTCAGCGCGCTAGCTTCGGGGTTGAACGTTGAACGATGAAGGTCATGTCAAAAGTCTTCGTCAACAATATGACTGCTTGAGTCGTTCTTATAACTCAGTATGTATGCATGCTAATAAAACGTTTGAAGAATGCAGAGTTAAGATTTTTAACACCCTTTGAATTCGACACCACCTGAAAAGCCAAAGCTGAAAACCGTCAATTGGTCTCCCCTCTCAGTCATCTAAGTCGATCAGAATTATATTTCTCAATAATTCCCGACACCTTTCCGTGTCAAACCTCCATAACACTTGTTCAACAGATGACTCAGGCAAGTTCTATCTTCTTCCTACGCTGCTTACACAGGTCATTGGCATTCAATATGTACGGGTGAATGCGATGACATCTGAGCGCCCCGTTGATGAGCTTGGTCTCGCTTCAAGCTCCTAAAGCTTTGATGATTTCCATACCAACGATGTCTCTTACCAACTTTACGGCGTTCGCTGTATCTGGCTGTCGCGGATTCTCATGAAATGAAAACAAAGGATTGATTCTGGAGCCTTTTTCAAATAGACCGTCTGGTGTGTGGTTGCTCATCTATCAGCGTTAACATCTGATTCGTTTCCTAATAAATCTTCGAAAACAGCGGACGTGCACATTTTCAGAACAGCTTTGCACTTTGCGTTTCACGATCACTCCGTAGAATTATTCATCAGAATCAGCAAAGAATCAAAGTCAGCGAGAACCGCAAGGTTGACATGTTGATAGACAACGTGATGTTTATCAAGGATCCTCCGACAGTGGCTCCGACGATCCGTATTGTCAGCGAAAGTCAGTCAGTCCACGTTGTGTACTTATATATAGCATTTCCAAAAACTGCTCATAACAACTAACGCCCTATGTATTTTTAGGGAGGATGGACAAAGACTTTGAACTTTGTGTTTGCCGCCGATGAACGCGCGAAGCTGAATATGTAAGTCAAGTGAACTGTTCGAGCCTTAAGCGGCGTGCATTGCGCATTACTTCTTCAAAGCTCCATGGCCGATGTAGGTGTCTCCGGCCTGTCTATCTCACGAGGAACGACTGTACTGTTCACTTGCTCTTCGTTAATCGGTAATCAGTGAGTAAGACTTGTCAAATCCACAGACATGGACATCCCTCGTGTGACTTATCCTTGCATTTTTACCAGCGAAACCCACCATTGTTCAGTCTTGACATAAGTCCTCATAGGCAAACCCGGTGAACAAAGATGTGCCCCTCCCCTACACCTTCGGAAATCTGGTAAACAGAACGATGATTTGTACCGAATTTGCTGATAAATGATCCATTGTGCACGACGCACGGACGGACTACGCACTTGGGACTCCTGATGCTGAAGCCTGAATTCCCTTGCACGACAAGCGATGTTAATAGGGGTCATTAATCCAGAATCATATCTGTCGCGCTCACTGTCCAGGAGTAATTGTCAGCGGCCTCTCTTGATGTAAATTTTCGCGAAGGCTTCAAGTCAACTTCAAGTTCCCCGCTCGCAAATACTAGCTCTATTTTTAACATTTTGTACTTCTCGTAATCGGCATTGGCTATAGGCTTGATCAGAGTCGGAGCCTGTCCATGTCCAGGGGTATAAAGCTCCGTGAAATGTCTTCACAAAATCCCCCAAGGCATTCTCTTGTCTTTTGCTACTGCTACTTAGTTTTTGGTCACTCCTTCCGCCATCCTTCCTGCTTTACCGTCGAAAAAACCAACCATGGTTTCCTTCACCACATTCATTTCTCTCGCACTCACTGCCCCTCTGTTCGCTTCGGGCCTCGTCATGAAGCGTGCGGCTTGCGATGTTAGTACCTTGACCATTCCGAACCTTAACGGTCTCCCTGCTCCAACTGCAACGGGGTCCTTCGTCGGTATCGCTCTCGGCACCCAAAACTACACCTGCAGCAGCGCTGGCACCTACACGTGAGTGGGACCGTATTCATCCCGTGTAGGTTTCTAATATTTTCTATCCAGTAACGTCGGTGCCCTGGCGGAATTGTTTGACATTTCCTGCCTCGTCAAAAGCCCCTTCTTCGGGGCCATCCCGGACATCCTGAGTGCAGCTTGGGAGGCAGCCCCTCCCGCCATCACCACTGCTGATATCATCTCATTCCTGTCCCCAATCGGCTCTTCTGAAATCCTAGGTCAGTATTCCCATTAACCTTCAATCAAGTAATTGCAGGAACTGAATTTTGACTTTCCCAATTTTTTTGCTTTTTTGCAGGCCAACACTACTATGTCACCAACCCCATCACGGGTACAGGCATCAATCCCAAGTGGGATTTCACCTCCCAAGGCGCGACTAAGGGCAACACGAACGCCTTCGTCATCGCCGCCAAAACCACGGGAGCCACTGCGCCGGATACTGCTACGGACATCGACTGGGTTTTCCTCACCGCGCTCGCGGGCGAGGGCAAGCTCGCGTCCCAGGTCTACAGGACGGACACCCGTGGCGGCCAGCCCCCTGCGACTGTAAGCATCCGAATGCTGACGCTTGGCCAGGCTCTATTTACTGACGGATGACATACGATAGTGCACTCCTGGATCCAGTCCCATTGCTGTCAAATACGTCGCTAAATATTGTATGTACTAATATCTTCACTCTCTTCTCCCGTCTGTGCTTATTCTTTTTATTAGGGGGCTTCGGTTCAACTCTTTGAACCATCTGCCGCGCAGCGAAATATTGTCCGACTGAATTTGGGATTGCCAGGAGCAGATCACGACTATCTAATAGATGCATAGAATAATATTCAGTCGTTCTTTGGTCGTTCTTTTTATCTGACAAGGAGGGATATTCCACTAAGTCCTACGAGGTTACCGCCGATAAGAGGAAGGCATTGATGTCCACAAGCTTCTGCATTATGGAATGAATTAAATAAGATGACCGGTGCCAAGGTGTCCATGCCATGGCCTGCTATTCAAATTTAAGCTGCTGCAATGTACAGATGATGTCAGTTAGAGAGTGGCGTCGATAATTATACGTTGGTCAAATGATCTGTTGGTATCTTTGAATCTTGATTCTTCACGCCAACCATTCAGACAGTCTCTTGAATTGCCTGCCTTCAGCGCTTCTCATGTGGACATGATAGTTTCCAGTATCATTGAATTGATTGACAGTGCGAAGTGGGAACCATACAGGGGGCTATCCATGGATATTTACATACAGCAGATCACGGCGAAAAGAAGGTATGCAAATGCCACACAGAAGAGGCATTGTGAACGGTAGTACTAAGTAGTAGGGATAAAATGAAGGGCTAGAATAGCACATGGCTAAGTTTTGTGTCGAGGTTTCGCGCGGGCAAAAAAACAAGTGGGTACTCAAAAATCTAACTATCAATCAATCATATAAAAAAAGTACAAACGGAACCCGTTATCAAGCCAAGATTCGTCATGCCGTTTTGCCGTCAATACCTGCCTCCACCAGCTCGCCCACCCAGCGTCCGAAGGCATCTTGATCCATGACGCCTTCTTCGTCGAAAAAGGAGCTGTAGGGAGCCGTGGCCTTTGTACGGCCTTTGGTCAAGAGGGTCTTCCCACCATTGGTGGAGCGCACGTATGATACGGAAAGTTGATAAGAAGGAGCGTTGGAGGGGGAAGGAGAGGTTGTTGTGATATTAGGGGGGACGGTGGAGGAGTTGAGGTGAATTCTTTCGGTGATTATCTAAATATTTTGCATTAGTGACATTTACTTGGTTGGAGTGAGAAAAAGAGCCTTACCCGTTTCGAAAAAGACTTTCTCTTTCCGACAAAGATAGTGTTGGATTCTACGAAGTAGGCGTAGAGGGTTTGAAGAACAGTCAGGAAGACATATCTGTGCAAAGAGAATGATAAGTTTGGTCAGCTCGCGTGCCAGCTGGGATATTGAGCGGAAATAACGCACACGACAAGTCCAATTGAGACGACAGGCTTCGACTGCTCAAAGTCAACCTTATATCCATACAACGCCGTTCCAGCGGCAACGAAAACACTAAGCCACCCTAGCCCCAGACGAACATCCGTGTGTAGGTGTATTTGTTTGAATAGCTCTGGCCGAGAGAGATACTAATATGAAGTGAAACCATAAATCAGTATATAAAACAAACGTGGAGTAGTGTCAGAGAAGCTCATTCATTAAGACCTCTGAAGGATTCCTAAAAAAGGGCTGTGAATTTGGAAAACCACTCACGCGTTTTACCGCGTCATCGCAAGCATTCTTCAACTCCGTGCTGTTTGCGGTGTTGACTTTTACGGTGTCCTGGCTGGTTGTCTGCACAACTATTGACAGGGACCTATTGGGCGTTCCGATTCTGGAGAAGGTGGTGATCTTGTACG
>JACGCK010000496.1:0-19614 GCA_014925825.1 Pholiota molesta
GCCATCCTCAAGGGCACCGTGAACGACCCCACCTGCTTCCCCCGCCGTCCCGCACGCACGGCTCGCACCACTGGGCGTTCGAGCGCCTGCTCTCCGCGAGCCTCGTCCCGCTCACCGTCGCCGCGTTCGCGACCTCGGGCAGCAACTACCCCGTCCTCGACGGCATCCTCGGCGTCAGCCTGGTCATGCACAGCCATCTCGGCGTACGTTCTCGTTCTCGTTCACGGTTGTCGTCCTGCCCGGCCGCTGACGCGCATTTCAGTTCGACTCCATCGTCGTGGACTACCTCCACCCGCGCAAGTTCCCTGTGCTTGGCCAAGTTGCCAAGTGGGGCCTCCGCACGGCGACTGTTGCCACACTGGTGGGCATCTACCAGTTCAACACGAACGATATCGGTACGTACTGGGATCCGTTATATATGCGCCCTCCTGGCTGACGACTCTTCGTTCATAGGTCTTACCGAGCTCATCGCGAGGGCGTGGACCGCATAATTGTACAAGAGGCAGGTAACTAGGAACTGCATGTTAGGATTATCGTTGAAAATAATAGCTCGTCTTGGGCTTCTTGGAACATGCTCAGTCGCCTCCAAGGACCTGCTTGGACTCTTGAGACTCCTATAAGGCTGCTGCACGCACTAGTCAGACGAAACTGTGGGAAAGGAATGGTCATTGGTGTGTCTCAACCTGCCCGAGCGATAAGGTTGTAGATCTACTTATAACATGACGAGTACCCCCAACCTCATCCTTGCGCTCATTTTATACACCATTTTAACAACAAGACATTACCCCCATTGCCTCCATAAGCGACATATTCTCGGGCAGAAGCCCAAGACACTCGTTTACCGCTCCAGGCTATGTGCGGATGCGACACACCTACCTTAACGCCGAGCTAACGCCCTGTAGAAACTCGGAGTGGCGCGAGGCCTGAGTATCTGTCATGCAATATTAATCTTTTCCGTGTTCGCCTGCGCCGTCGTCGTGGCTAGTCGACTCGGCGAGCTTATATTAACCAGTGCGCTTGGCTGATATGCATCGGACTCGAATAAGACGATGCGGGCTGTTCTTGGTTATTTTTCATGGCTATCTGTCTGCTTCTTTGAAATTAAAAAGTTGGCGAGCAGTATCGTTGAAAATTGCAGTAAATAGATTGTAAATTGTGATTTGATATCTCAGTTCTCCAGCCTCTGGGATCATGCATAATTGAAAACCTGTACAAGTTCTGATAATAACAAGGTCAAAACGGGCGGGTCTGCGGCAGAGGGCAAGCAACACGACGCACAGTGTCAACTCAAGGATCACGACATGCCTTGGCCATCGCAGGCAAGAATCTGGGGTGCCAACGTCGCATCCACTCTCAGACGGCGACGGCGAGGCGCAGTCAACCGCCGACTTCATTATGACGGTTCAAGCTGGGAACGGCAACCAAGCAATGGGCCGTGGCGGATACCAATGCTTGGTACGGATATGTTCCAGTGCCTGATGAGGACAATGGGTTCCCTTCGTCGTAAAAAAACGGGCCACGTTTCGTAGAAGCTTTTGATCATCTCCTTCACCGGTGCATTGTGAATAGAAAAGGCAGATCTTTAACTGCCTAGATCTCGGTATCTCATCGGTCAACGTAGTTTCACACATTCAATAGAATTAGACTGAAGCATAGTTACAACGCCCCCGCACCCTCACCCCGTCCCCGCAATGAACGCACGCGCCTCCTCCCACCTCATGCGCTCCCGCTCCTTGCCCCGCGCCGCGCCCCGGCGCACCTCCTCCGCATCGATCCTTTTCCAGTCCGCATACCGCACCACCCGCCCCTCTTCCAGCCCCTTCTGTACCTCCGCCGGCGGCTCATCCAGCACCGGGTCCGCAGCCAGCGGCAGCACCTCCTCCCCAACCGTCTCCCCAACCTCCTCCCCCGCGGCTGGCGCCCCACGTGCGCCCCAGTCCAGTCCGCGACGATCGCGCCCGCCACAGCGTACGCGTCCAGCATCGTCGCCGCGAGCACGCCCCTTGCCCCCGTCGCCGCCCAGCCCGACGCATACGCGCCCCGCACGCGCGCGCCGTGCGCCGTCACCACGCGCCCCCCGCCGCCCGGCGCGGTGCGCAGGTGCCTGAGGCTGGGGTCGTAGAACGGCGCCGTCGGCTCGCCGTGGAAGCCGAGCGAGGGCACGACGAGGTCCGTGGCGATGGTGGAGACGGCGCCGGTGGGGACGGCCTGGTGCGTCGCCGGATCCAGCGCGGTGTGCGCGAGGGACAGCTGCGCGGACGCGCTCGGGGCGCCGGGCGCCGGCGGCGCGAGCCCGATGGGCGCGCGGAAGAAGTCGAGCGACCAGCTCTTCCGCGTCGTGCCCGGCGCGTTCCGGGACCCCTTCTGCAGGAGGTGCAGCACGCGCGTCTGCTGGCGGGTGAGCTCGCCGCCGGGGAGCGCGGGCGCGAGCAGCGCGGGGTCCACGGGGGCCATGGACGCGTCGGGGAGGTTGGTCAGCTCGCGCAGCTCCTTCATCGTGAAGGCCGCCTCGAGCGGGCCCCGGCGGCCGATGATCGAGACGTGCTGCACTGTCGAGCGCGCGAGGACGTCCAGGACTGGTTGGGGGACGTCGTATTTGGCCAGGACGTCGACGTTCGTGAGGAGCATGCGCGCGACGTCCAGTGAGACGTTGCCGTTCCCGATGAGAGACACATGGGTGATTTTGTCGAGGGCGGGGGGCGGAGGGGTGTTCGGATGCTGAGTATACCAATGTACGAGCGACAACGCAGGGACACAGTACTCCGAGGGCGGTAGGGCGGAATGAAGGTTAGGCAAAGTGCACCCCGTCGCAAACAGCACATGCGTGTAGTTCCTGAATATCGACGTGAGCGGGAGCTGCAGGGCATGCGGCACCATGTTCGCCGAGTCCCCCACATCCACGTTCCCAAAGAACCGAAACCGCGCGTCCTCCGCCGTCTGGTCGAACTTGTGCGTGCAGTTCTTGAGAAGAGACATATCAGCAACGCGAAAGGGCGCGACAGATGGAGGTGCGTTCACACGGTGCACGCCGTCCCTTTCACCCTCTGGCCTGTGTGTGTCCCAAAGTGCGACTTGCCTTTACTTCGGGGTGGTCTGGCGCGACGCCGTAGCGGACAAGCCCATGTGGTGCCCAGAGACGGTCGAAGAGGTGCACCCGTAGGTTCTGGGCTTCCGGTAGCAGTTTGAGGATCCTGGACGCGACATAGAATGCGGATGGGCCGCCTCCGATGACCGCAAGCTTAAGAGGGTTCATAGAGACCCCGTTTCTCGAGCGATATAGGTCTGTAGATGAATGAGATGCGAGTACGTCGACAAGCCAGTGACTCGTTGACTGGGCCTCGTTTGTAAAATTTTGAATTCCGACAGACTCCGACTCTGATGCGTCGCAGCGGCAAGTCATCTTGAAGCGCGCTTTTCTTCAGCATCAAGAGCTCCCCAAGTTTGTTGCATTATGCATAAATCGACACATATTAAACTAGCAACCAGAATATTCATGAATAAATAAGTATTCCGACACTATCAATCAACCCTTCATCAACCCTAAAAACAATCTACTGATAAGTCCAGGTTTAGCGCTCAGCGCTCAGCGGCCACAGGCTCGGGCAGTTGCCAAACGCTCGTTCCCTCGATCCCCACCCTCCTCGGCTTCCTGTCTCTCTTGATTCCCAGATGGACTTCTTTAATGTGCCTCAACAGACCACCAGATCCCGTCAGCTCATGCCTCACAGGACAGCCCTCCCAAGTGCACCTAAACTTCTCCTTCCCCTGCTTGTCATTCCGAAGCCCGTGCTCGCCGTCCCTGCCGACATGCTCCTTCGCCTGCTCGACGCTGTCGAACACCGCGCCGCACAGCTCCGTCGAGGGGCCGCCGACTTTGGACAGTGCGCATCGGAGCGGCAGGTCTGGACATGCCGGCGCCGGAGTGGGGGGACGCGTGTAGGCTGGGGTCCGAGCGCGTCTGGCCTTGGGTTTCCTGGTAGGCCCGGCGAAGGGTCTGGTGTCGCTTTTAGCGGAGAAGGGACCAGAATATTGCGTTGCAGCCAACTCCCCAGTATAATTGCTGTCCGAGCTCGTCAGTGTGCTGGGGCCAGCAAGGGCCATGGTTTCACTTTCACCGGAGAAGGGACCGGAATATTGCGTTGCAGCCAACTCCCCAGTATAAGTGCTCCCCAAGCTTATCAGCCTGCTAGGGCCGGGGCCGGCAAGGGGCATTGTGTCGCTTTCAGCGGAGAAGGGACCAGGATATTGCAAATCCCCAGTATAAGCGCTCTCCGAGCTCGTCGAAGCTGAAAGTGCTAGAGGAGGCGACGATGTGTGCGATTGGCCGACCTGGGCATGCGGGGCGCTAACGTTCTGTTGCTGATGGGGGATGTTCGTCTGGGAAGGTTGGTAATGGAAATGGAGGTAAGGGGGATGGATATTAGATGGTTGGAATATATTCTGCGAGAACGTAGACGCTTGTGTGGGAGTGCGAGAGGGAACAACGGAGGAAAAATTAAAGAGATTGGTGGGGACGCTACTGGGATGAGCGCCTTGGAAATTATTGCGAGGCCCGCGCAAGGCGAGCGCATTGGCATTCCCGAGCTGCGGCCGCAAAGCTGCGTACTGAGGATAGATCGCCTGTTGTTGGGGTTGGCCGTACTGTAGGTACGAGTCCGTGGAATTTGGCTGAGGCGTAAAATAGGTAGAGTTGTAACCGCCGGTCGCAAGAGGTTGGGAAAACATGATTCGGTGGAATCGTTGAGGTGCGAGGGGGGGATGGATTCAAAAAATAATGCCAAAACAGCGTCCATGGGCCGCCTTTTCTAGTGTTGTCTCTTCGCTTTCATTGCTCTTTGTGGAACGCAAAGAGCGACCGAGCCACAAGCGCTACATTCCACTTTACTCAAAAGCAACTCACTTCCTCACAGGCACGAGCGCCTGTTTCCTTGTTAGGAAAAACGATCCAAATCCTATCGCGGGTCCGCTCGGCGCTTTACACGTCTTCTGCATTTGCCTTGCTTGCGCCTTTGTCAGGATGTCCAAAAAAGACAATTAAGGCGGGCGTGAATGCTGTGTCGCTAGGCAATAGTCTAGTTGCCACTCACGAACCATCGAGGAACAAATCTCACAGAAATGCACGGACATGGTAGAATTTAAATTTCTCCACGTCGTACAGGCCAACCATTGTTCTGAATGAACGTGGCGCAATTGAATGTACCAGACGACATATGAGCGATTGGGCGAGTGGATTTGCAGATTTGTCGCGGATAGCCACTCGAACCGCACTTGCGAGAAATAAGCGCCAGCCAGGGTCGGCAAATGCAGTTATCTCCATCGGCAAGTCCATCAAAGCGCTCACCCGCGTGAAGAGAGTGTTCTCAGTGGGTTCCCAGCGGCGGCCACGCGCCATTTGCCTCTTTCGGATTGAAGCGGCGTATCTGGGCAAGCACACCTCAAGCTCAAGCTTCTCAATGACGTCATCGACCCATGGAGTCGCGCAAGAGGCGCGAGGTAACGTATCTGTTCTATGTCAGTCGTATGTCAGCGGCATGTCAATAAAATAACTCGCAGCTCCTTGAGATCGACAACGTCGTCATAGTCTAAGTATTTGTCGAGCTATAACTGGGTGCCCGGATTCGGACATCGGTGGCCAGACAGAGACAGTCGATGTTAATGGCATGCCACCAGGGACCGAGTTTCTCATTTCTTATCACGTCGCTTAAACTTAATCGCAATACTCAAGGTGCTTGGTATGCCATCAAAGCTCTATCTTTGATAAACTGACAAGGCGCAATCGAACATGAGGGACTTCTTTACCGAAGGATGCGGCGATGTGTTGCAAGTGATGAAGCTTCGGGCGTACTACACGGCGGTGATGGCTCGTTCTACAACTCAACAACTGATACGGGCTGTGCCCACATGCGTTAAATCTTGAGGTGGGAATGTGCGTTTTCGCAGTGCAATGCTGTAGTGGAGTTTACGTTTCTCCAAGAAGGTGGTGTTACATACGGCCAAGAATGTTACATACGGCCAAGTTTAAGTCAATCTCCCACGACATTCTGACCGATGTGTGCTATGTATATCACAGGCTGAGGCAAATAGACAAAGAGGGACGAGGTAAGATCCTGCATCCATTTCCGGTACGCGAGACAGTTTGCGGCTTCTTTGACCGCACAGAACCACCGGCTTGGCGTGAAATTCTAAGACCGTGTACTCGAACTCGTTGGACCAGACGCCAATGTGTATTGGACAGACGTGGGATCGACATGCGAATGCAAGTATCCAAAATAGCACTCTTGTTCAATTTTCTGCATGGATGCCTTCTCGTACAGATCCACAGACAATCATATAAAAAGGGTTTGCGAAGACGCAATCTAACCAGACACCACCGTCCTTCACTGTTTTCTTCAGCGAAATGTCGGATCTTGAGAAGAGCAACAGCTACAAGGACGGCGTTGGTGAGCGCATTTCCTATTTGACTTTCGGTATCCCCTGCTCATGATTTTACTAGCACAAGTTACGGCCTCAGCATCATCTTCTGAACCTAGCTTGCTCAAGCCAAAGGCCTTCGATCTCAAGCCCAATCCTGAAGATCTTCCAGAGAAGACTGGTAACAAGGTGTCTCGCTACCTTTTCTGTAAGGATATACTCTCGTCTCCGCCCAACAATCTATCTGACTGCTTCCAATAGTCAATTTCCTTTCGACCTATCGAAAGATCTTTGGAGTCATTTTCTTTATCAATCTTGCGGTCTTCCTTGCCTTGGTTATCAAGAATAAGGGCACTCCATTGATCACCGATGTCGCGAGCGCCTCCTCCGCTAATCTAATGGTCGCCATTCTCTTCAGGCAGGAGAACTTTGTCAACCTTTGGTACGAGATCGCCGTCAGCGTGCCGCACTCCCTTCCCCTGTCCATTCGACGCAGGCTGGCCAAGGTCTTCCATTACGGTGGAGCCCACAGCGGTAGCGGTACCTCCGCCGTTGTATGGTTTATTCTCTACGTCGTCCTTGCCACCAAAGAATATATTGACGCCCCATCTACCGCCACGAGGACCAATCTTATCTTGGCCTGGATCATTGTTACGATGTTCTCACTCATTCTCGCTTCTGCCCACCCACGGTTCCGCGTCCTCTTCCACGACTACTTCGAGGCCGGCCACAGGTACGCCGGATGGATCACGCTCGTCACCTTCTGGATTCACAACGGCCTGGTCGCCCACGTATACGCAAAAGAGGAAGGCATCCCCGTCGGCCTCAACCTCGCGCAGTCGCCCAACTTCTGGTTCTTCTGCATCTCCACCAGCTGCACGCTTCTCTCCTGGTCGCGCCTGCGCCGCCACGACGTGTACCCCGAGATCCTCTCCGACCACGCCATCCGCCTCCACTTCAAGTACCGGCCCATGCAGCCTTTCTACGGCCTCAAGGTATCCACCCGGCCGCTTCTCGAATGGCACGCCTTCGCCACCATCCCCGACGAGGACGAGAACGGCAAGATCAACGGCTTCTCCGTCGTCGCCTCCAACGCCGGCGATTGGACACGCGAAACGATCAAGAACCCACCCAAGAAGCTCTGGGTCCGTGGGTACCCTCTGCACGGTCTCCTCTACACCTCCCGCCTCTTCAAGCGCATCGTCGTCGTCGCCACCGGCTCCGGCATCGGGCCCTGCCTGTCGCTCCTCTACGCCGACTGCACACCGCGCCGCGTCCTCTGGTCCACGCCGCACCCCGAGACGACGTACGGCCCCAAGATCATGAACGCCGTGCTCAAGGCCGACCCCGACGCGATTGTCTGGAACACGCGCACGCTCGGCCGGCCGGACATGGTCGCGCTCACGTACCAGCTCGTCCTGGAGAGCAAGGCCGAGGCGGTGTTCATCATTTCCAACCCCAAGGTCACGAAGAAGGTCGTCTACGGCATGCAGACCAGAGGAATCCCCGCTTATGGCGCTATCTTCGATTCATAAATCATCGGCCTTGTGTGTATAATAGAGACTGAAGCAGTCGCTTTAGGTGAGTGCAATTCAGATTTATGCTATCCTCCTTCTAACGCGCATGTTTCTCAGATGTACATTTTTCACTTCATTTCATTCAATGAGTTTTACGCAAATAGATAAGCTCGCCTTAGTTTAGACTTGCACAAATGTGCACAAAGCATCGTAGATGTAACGATAACGATTGTTGTAATGTAATATGATGATAACAATGCGAATTTTCGAAACACGAAAGTACTGGCTTAATCAAGCTCGTTTCAGCCAATTACATCGGGTCCTCTTTCTTTATTCTTGTCCAGCCTCCCTCTCTCACATGCATCAAAAAGTAAACTACGCGCCATCCAAATGATTGAAGTGCCATAAATTATAAATAGATTCAGATGCCTATAGATAGTATATCCACATCTCGACACGGCTTCGATGGGCGGAGTGACATATGGTTCGGGCACCGGAATGCACAAGGTGCTATCTAGTAGCATCGATATAGATATAGTTCGCGGAAGCACTACTACTGAGAGTTATCACTCGTATATCAGTCAGGGCCCTCTCACCTACGTATCTGGATAAATATAAGCGCTGACCGCTGTATTACGTCAAGTTCAACGCACAACCAAGAAGTTTTTATAGAAACATAGTCTGACCTGAGTTGCATCATGCAGAAGTGCTCGGCTCTGTTGCATCACTCCGACGAAAAAATGAAGGCATCCTAATGCAAGTGCCAAGCACTCCATACCATGTACTCGGAGTAGGCAACAAGCGTGGTGCACAGTAATCGCATCGTCGATTCGTGGCTCTACCACAAACGGTGGGCTATCATCGCAGATCTTATCCATCGCATCATATGGGTACCGGTGTGCGAAAATCATAATCATCTCATGGCTCAAACTTGCTAACTCAGCAAACGAGTTTCGTGGTACCGCTCACGTCCAAGTGAATCTAATGGAGCCCAGACTTCAGCAGCATAAGCAAACCCGCGTTCGAGCGCACTCTTCCCACAGGCCGTTCACACAGCAGTGATTCGGCTTGATGTCGATAGAGTTCTGTGGGCATAAGGCTTACTTGCGGATGTAAATTGTTCCACACCGCAGTTCGAATGCAGAGGTACTCGGCATCATGAAAACTTTGACGACTGGACATAAAGGAAGCGCAGTCTTCGTGTGGTAATGAGCGTCGTGTCCGCCTGTAAATTTCTTCCCTATAACAAAACTGAGTCATCACCGGTCCCGGTCATTAGTGATATTAGAATAATCGGAGGCAGCAGACTCACAATAAGTGCTGTTCTTCTGGGAAGTGGGGTACAGGTTCGAAGTGTTTAATGGTCCCGAACATCGGATTGGTCGAACTAAAATTTATCTAGCATCTGAGAAAATCATAAAATTGCGTCAGCGAAGCGAAAATTCAGCAGCAGAGCACGGATAAAACAAAGGTATGTCGTAAATAAGACGAAAGGATAAACTTCCCGAGCCAAGAAGGGAAAAGGTGGATGTTAGGGATCAGAATCGCTTCACGTGGAACCGAGATCTTCGTCGGTGTGCCGACAATCTTTATGCCATATGCCCAAGACACAATCACCAGGAGGTACCATGCACCCTTGGGTCGCTCGTATGATTCAGCATAGTTATCTGATAAGGGGCCTTCGTGTGCCATAATGTCGCAACATGACTAGCTAGTTTACAAATGTCATTCTCTTTCTAGAAACGCATCGTGCACAGGGTACTCGTTAGAAACATCTTGGAATGGAGAGAGGGTATGCTTGGCTCACCAAAGATCAAATCTGGTTCCATCATCCCCTCGATCTCGCCATCCAAGTATCACAATGTCACCTCTCACCTACACTCGCGCGAGCGCCAGCCACCCCATCGATTCCCAAACGGTCAGGCAAACCCCCATTCTCCCTTATCGTCAGGCCTAATCGCCCGCGCCGACGCCTTGAACGATTCGATTTGCTGCCGCACATGCTCGCACTCCGGATTCGCAGAAAGGATATTATAGGCATTTGGGAGAGCCTCTTCGAGCATCTGCATTACACCGACGAAGATGTAGGTGAGAACGGAAGAAAGCGGGCAGAAGATGCAGGAAAAAGCCTATACCTTGACTCGAAGGTCAGACGTGGGGTGCGTACTGAAGAAGTTCATTTTGCCGCCTATCTTCGATTCCAGCTTGCCTAGTCGAGTGAATACCCTATAGATATTTATGTTATGGAAGCGATGCAGGGGCGACAGGGGAAAACGCTTACTGAGGTGCCGCTGCGGGATTGTAACAAGCTCGGCTCATCAATCTCAGTCCAATAAGATCAGCTGCATTGAAACAAATTGAAATTATTATCAACATGCACGATGACTCGAGAGCGTACCTTCGTGCTCTTGCGTTCGGGAGTTCGGAAGCTCTAAGAATAACGAGTGGAAGATATTGGTGAGACCGGCGTCGACGCCTATCACCCATGAAACCAATCCAAAAACGATCAAGCGGATAGTTTCGCTGGAGATACGCTCTGCGGTATGACGTGCAACTGAACTTGGTGTTTAACGGCTAGCTGACATAGTTTCGGTGGTTCACCTACCAACATGGCCGATTTCTGGGGGGCTGTAATGAGTACGGGCTAAGGATACTTTGTTTAGCGCTTACATACCGTGTGATAGCACTGCAGCTAGCCCTTCTTCATCTTGACATATTGGAAGAATGCCGGTGAAAACCACAATCGTGCCTAGCAAACAGGTCAATGGAAAGAATCCAAAGAGCAACCATAACCTTACCAGGAACCGCCATCGCATTGATCATCTTCTGATCGCTCACAACCAAGACATTCCATTCTTTCGTTGGGCCGTAAACTGGCCCAGGATTAGCGGCAGCGCCGAACTGTGCATCGGGATTCCAGGAAGTTCCATCAGGATCGACGGACATGCCGAAAGGAGAGAGCGAAGCGAGGGGTTGTTCGCCACTAAGAATGCCTAAATTCGAGGCGTGAAGAATCTGTGAGGCGACGCGCCGAACGTGTTTTGTGATTGGATGATTCAAGGGCAGAGTTCTAGGTCCAAGTTCTGCGCGCAATTGCTTGTACATTGCCTCCGCTAGCTACAGATAATTAAACAGTATAGTAATAAGAGGAGCAAAGATTTGCTTGCCTTGGCTTCATATTCAGGTGATGTATTCATAAATCGCCAACGACCCGTCTCTGGAACCTGCTCCTGACTTAGGTAGATGGTGATCAAATACACCGATAACGGCATTGTGCAAGACTTACTGTGATAGGTAGTATGCCGATCCCAGAACACCAGTCCCGACAACGATCTTCACCCGTATATCCCAAGTTCTCCAGTCACGAGGATTCAGAGGCTGGTTAGGTCCGCCGCCTGGCGTCGAAAAGCGTACATAGGTAACCTGTCTTCGTGATGTTGAAGAGAATTGGCGGATTTTCGGATTGATACGTGGCGCCCTTCTGCAACCTTGGAACATGGAAGTCGTGCGGAACATCTTTCAATGGCCTTCCAAAGTAAACGCCCAAACACAAGCAAGATAAGATTCAGAGGGAGCCGTATGGCAGCAAGAAATTACAGCAGAAGAGGTGGCCGGAGTGAACATGTCGTTCCTCGGCCGCGTCAACGTTTCACGCGCGCGTTTCAACTCGTCACACATCACAAGACGTTACCAATCTGTAAGTAAAAGCCGGGCTGCCGCATCCTGGCGGCCAATCGGGTAGCGGAATGGTCAAGAGGCAACATCAACATGGATGTCGTCTGAAATTCATTGGAATTCATGTAAAAAATATGCCGAGTACCGGATTGAACGAATGACCTTCTCATGTGCTTCATTGCGTATTTCCGCAACTGTACAAGTGAGACGCGACTACCACTGCGCCAACACGGCGACGGAGGTTGGGCCTTCGTTGGTCTAGAGCTCCTGGGAGGCGTGATTGCTATAGAATAGAAATCCCGCCCGAAGAACATGAAAGCAAAAGAGCAAAAAACATATAGAGTACAAACAAAATGTAATCATTGGGAAACTAGACGACATGTAAACTAGACGACATGTATGGGTCGAAATTGATCTAGTTTCTCCTTACAGCCTTTTGCATAATAAGAGTCTGTTCGGTTGCGGTTAGACGGCCGAATTATGATTATGGCTAGCTAGACCGGTGTTCGCCGGTATAGCTGATGGCTAGCCAGCTAGCCACGGGCCGGTGCGCGGCTTATTCTCACGTTCGCGATTGCACTGATCTCGCGCTGATAATCATACCTCTCAGCCAATCCACCACTTCCATGCCCCGCATTGACCTAGAATCGAGGCGGAAAAGCTTGATAATGCTGGCAGCATATGCTGTCCATGCTGCAGGTGTGGCTACAACTCTATATTCTGCTCCACTCTACTGGAAACAAGATTATCACACATCAAAGCTCTCTGGTGCTGATTGGGTTCAAGAGTTGATCGAGGGACATCCGGATAGAATTTGGACAGAGCTAGGTGTGCGGCTTCATGTATTTTTGGCATTAGTACATGATCTGCGCACTTTTTGTGGATTCAAAGATGAAAGGTTGTTAGCGCAAATGAACAAGTTGCGATTTTTCTTTACATGTGCGTTACTGGTCTTTCAGTGCGACATGTTGGAGAAAGATTCCAGCATGCAAATGAAACTATTTCAAAGTGAGTCCCTTATATCTTTTTATTTTATTCAGTACCTTATATTATATATAGATACTTTCTTCGTACTTTACATGCTCTATCATCTGGGACATTTTACAACAAATATGTGATGCTTCCCCGCATTGACGATCCACCATCCAATCTCATTCGAAATAATCCAAAGTATTGGCCGTTTTTTGCAGGAGCACTTGGTGCAATTGATGGAACACACATAAATTGCTGTCCATCTTCAATTGACCGACATGCAATGCGCAACCGCAAAGGAGGAGTTTCCCAAAATTGCCTTGCCTGTGTTTCATTTGAAATGAAGTTCCTGTACTTTCTTAGTGGTTGGGAAGGATCTACGGCAGATGCAACCATGTACAGCCGTTCACGTTTTGTCGACTTTCGTGTTCCAGCTGGAAAATACTATCTTGCAGATGCTGGATTTGGCATTTGTGATGCTCTACTTGTTCCGTACCGTGGTATTCGATACCATTTAGCTGAGTGGGGCCGTGCTGATACACAGTACGTTTCTATTTTCTCCTCTTTTCTCATATTAATCACAAGTTGGTATAGACCTGCTAATAAAGAAGAACTTTATAATCTTCGACATGCATGTGCACGAAATGTTGTGGAAAGGATTTTTGGTGTGGTCAAGAATCGATGGTCAATTCTTACCCGTCCTCCACACTTCAATATGTCGGTCCAAGCAGAAATTCCACCCGCACTTGCTGCGCTCCACAATTTTATTATGGATGTTGATCCAGATGATTACAAGGAGTACTTGGCTGACAATGACGAAGAAGATGGTCTTGGTGATTTTGATCCAAATCCTGGACATCCTCACGAAAGTATTTATGGGGATCTTGCAACAAGTGTTGTCCAACAAGCAGAAAAGGAAAGGGCAACAATATTCCGAGACGAGGTTGCTCAAGCAATGTGGCGACAATATCAAAATGTATTAGCGCAACGTAATAACTAGATATCAAGGTATATAATGAATGTAGGATATAACGAGTGTGAGATTGTAAAGAATGGATTAAACGTAGTGAATGGGAAAATATAAGGAGAAAGAATGATTATGCATTTTGCAGTTGAACTTCTACCCAACGCCGACGTAGACCGTTATCCTTGAGGGCCATGTAAACATCAGCTGCAGATTTATCACGACGAAGCAGATCAATGAACGTAATCATATCGGAAGGATCAAGCCACGTCATCTCATTCTCCTGAGCAAATACAACCGCATTGGTGCATCGTATGGGAGTAGGGGGGAGAACATTGGATGGTGGGGCAAGAGCAGAGCTAAGCATCTCACCGAAACCTGCGAGGGATGTCGACATATTGTACAAGGCCTCTGCACCATGGGACCTGCGATTTCGTTTTGCTGAAGGGTGAGAAGGAGTTGCAGGTTCCCGAGCACGTTTGCGAGAGCTCAAAGCTACAGGAGTAACCTAAAAGATCAATCAGTTATAATTTATACAGAAATTAAATAAATTAAAACCTCGTCGTTGTCAGAAGGCAAAGGCTCCTCAATATCCCATGCAGGAGAGCCAGGTCTATCAATTGGAGAAAAGGTGTCTGGCTGGGAGTCAACGGAGGGAGTTTGCGAGATGGAGGCAGGGTGGAAAACGTTAGCGCCTGTCGTAGTATTCGGCATGATATCAGCAATCTTGACACGGTGGGGCCATCCCTTGTTGCAATAAGGCCTTGCCAAGGGATTTAGGTTGATGTATGCATCCCAAACCGACGCGCTCTCAGGAGTAATACTAGCACCGGTTTCGTCATCCCAATGCCAGCCTGAATTGTTCATGAGTGCAGCGATAACTTTGAATGTTTTCCGAAGCTATCAACATGTTCAGCATATGTATTAGCTAGGAATGAAGGTAACGTACGGCAGCCCATTTGTTCTGGCAGCTTTTCCAATCCTTCACATGCTTGTTCGTGCGGAACGGAACCATATGCTTCTCAAGGCGGGTAAAGAGAGGTTTTTGAAATTACCTCCATCACCAGCCTCGGAGCGGTGCTCATGGAGAAAATCGACAAGAGCGACCTCCTCGGCATGTGTCCAGGTCGATGAAGGAGCCATATGGACAGGACAATGGGACGAGATGAGAGAAGGGGGGATAAAAGAGAGCGAGGCATGGACTCACTCTTTTATATATGAAAACACACCAATCCAATGTGTTTTTCGGTTCATATTACCATCAAACGAGGTGTGAGGACTGGACACTTAGGTACTTGTACAGAGGACTGTAGATCACATGATAGTCACATGTTACCATGTAGATACAGCCATCCAGCTGTATTAGATAATCAGATTTACCTTTAACCTTTACTTGAAGGACGAATCCACACACTGCCGGTATGACCAGATAGTCTACTCCCTACCATGGGTCATATGGGGGCACAGGCGAGCCTTACCACGCAGATCTCTCTGGCTGAGCATCCATCCCTGCTTGCCTGGTCAACGGCTCACATTGCCCTGGATAGGGTCACATTCCTCCTGAGTAGGATTACAACTCGCTCTCCCTGGATCTCCATCCAGCCCCTTCCCAGGTCTCCTTCAGCCTTCCCTGAAGTCCCCTCGAATGCCAGATGCAGACCACAGGCATCACACGAGGCATAGACAAGTATAGAGAGACCACAGGGTCTCTCCGCAGTGAAACATTGTGTTTTGAATGTGTTTTGGATGAGAATGAGGCAGAGCGAGTGATAATCAGCGCGAGATCAGTGCGGTCGCGAACATGAGAATAAGCCGTGCACCGGCCCGTGGCTAGCTGGCTAGCCATCAGCTATACCGGCGAACACCGGTCTAGCTAGCCATAATCATAATTCGGCCGTCTAACTGCAACCGAACAGACTCTAAACTGAACACGACGAAGATTTTTGCATGATCATGTGACATATTCCCACAGCCAAACAAAGCGCCCGTCGGTTAGATAACAACAAGCTTTATGCCCGCGCTACGCGTCGGAGGTTCGCGCTTCGCGCTCCCCTCCTGCTTCGCTTTGGGCAACAGCTTGCTGGGGCTGCGCCCCTGGACCCCTTTGAGTCGGCGCCTTGCGCCTCCGTACATAATCCTTAGAGATAAGTAACATATCCTCTGAATTAGGCATGAAAAAGTCAGAATTGAGCGAATTTTAGTAGAGTTAAAATTTTTGAGAGCTCATAAGAGTTATACTTCCAGCTCTATACCTGTAGCTGGCCAAAAGTAAAAGAAAAGAGAAGCAATATTTAGAGGCTTATTGATAGTGCTTTTGGCTGTTTTGCCTTAGCCTTATTTTATACCTTTAATAATATATGGGCCAGAGCTACAGCCTGGCCCATTCTTCTGAAGATAATACTGAAGTACTCAAAATATGCAACTCTCCTATTAAGGTGCCATTTTAACCAATTCAAAACTTCCCATTGTATTTTTCTTCTGAGAATTTTTGGGCCAGAGCTTTGCCCTGGCCCATTCTTCCAAAAAAATACTGAAGTGCTCGAGATATGCATAATCCTTTGCAACTAATTTAAGTACTTTGAATCTGGAATCCGTAGTGGCGATAGCGCATCTCGTGCGTCTTTTAAACCACTTCGAAACTTCCCATGTATATACTTCTAAGAATTTTAGGGCCAGAGCTTCGCCCTGCCCACTTTATATTGCTGCTCATATCTATAACAATAGGTTTACTCTGAAGTAGCTTAGTTACTTATCTTGTTAGTGGTCTGTATCACAACACACTGTCACACTTGTACTTAACTGTACTTACCAATGTTATAGTTATTAGTTATCAGCTAAGACTGAGGGATTATAATATATAATAAAACATTGATATATAAGAGACTGGAACTGGAGGATGCGACGTTGGAGAGACATGCAGATTTGGCACAGATTGAACACGAACATTGCGCGCGAACATGCACAGACATGCACCGTGCGCTGAGGCACAGCCACTATTACGTAATTAAGACTCCCATCAAAACCCATCCTCTGTTCATATCTTTGATCAACAGGTGATGCTCAGGTTCCTCTGCTGCTAGTTTTTCTTGCAATGTACTTCAATCTATAGCTTTATTTCTCAACAATGCGTACATACACTCTACTCTGTACTATAATCACCATAAACCAGTGACTTAAAGGAGGAAAATCAGGAGAATCCTGGTGCACTTTTCAGGTATGGTGAGCGCCGGCTGAGCCTCGTTTTCCATCCTGCAGCTTGTGCTGATGCAACGTTGATGTCTAACGACTTTATTACATGTACCAAGCTGCATGTTCTAGGGATGCGAAGATGCTCTGCTGCAGAAAGGTTCGGGAAATGGTATAAAAGGTGCACTTTTGTTCGATCTCTTCACCAGGTCAACTCCTCCCACCTGTGCTTTCCACTGTCTCCTCGTCTCACCATCTTCTCATATGTCTTTGACCCGTTATAAGTACTATGAACGAGCCTGATGGAACTCCGTTCCAGGAGCTTGTCGTCTTTCCTACGCTCACACCTCAACTTGCTCGCCCTCAGAACCACCAACCTTTGGAGGTATTGGTACGGCTTCCCACAGCCTATGGTCGGGGAAAATAATGGCAAGTCTCACAAGTCACTCACCATATTTTGTCTTCATATAACTTACCTACCTTTTTGTTGGTCCAATGGCAGACAAAATCTACCTATTGGTGCGTAACACATTCAAATTTCTTTGCTTGTATTAACACTATTTTACCAGTTCCAGAGTGCACATTTTATTTTACGGCAGTCCTACATTATCGCAAAGCATCCACTGGCCAAGGTGCGAAGTCAAAACCAAGAAAGCCTCGGAGACCAAAGGGGGACCTGCAATTCCGTTGTTCAGCATGTCTCGCTGTGACTTTCTCCAGGATGTGTTGAAACTATACGACCTTCATCAGCTCTTCCAGCTGTCTGTGATTTCAGGATTCCCTGTTGAGATATCTTGGCCTGGCTCGCCATAAGTGTTATTATCGTCCATCTTAATCCAAAATTATCATATTCATACGTATTCACAGTGGCGGAAAGACAAATGCCCCAACTATTCGTGACAACAACAAGTTCAAGACTATTCTGGATCAGCTATACCAGAAGAGGACCGTTAAAAATATTCTTATCAGCTTCGATGTTGATCATCTTGAGCCGTTCCATATCCGTTCTGCAACAGTCCTCATCCTCGTTTGGCACCATGGTCCACCAACATTCCAGAGATACGTATGGGTACTCAGGTCTGTTTTCGTGTGGTCTTCCATTCATTAATTTCACTGAATTTTCATCCTGAAAGGTTCCGCGCCCTGATGGCTTTGGCTCTGCTGATCAACTGCATTATTATGGATCTGAGAGAAGAGTGGAAATGTGCTGAACACGACACAGGAGCATGCTATTGAAAAGATAGTGCCCACTTTCCACTCAACCGCTGGAAGACCAAGACTTGGGCCGCTGCGATTGTACGTCTGTCTATTTTATCTGATAAATAAGATATTTAATCTGCCTATAGGCCGCTAATGAACCTGGGGTTACAATGCGGGATCCACCATCGACGCTGTTCCGAGTTGACAATGCTTTGACTTCACGGGTCATCAAGTCTCGTGGAAGATCAGGGCCCCGTTCTACTCACCAGCATACAGCTAGTGATTCTGCGATCGAAGCTGGTACGATCATGTCAGCATTCTTTACCTCTCTCTTGCAGCAGAACCATCTTATGGCTCCGCTCACCCCAGCTCGCAAGCACCATATTAGCCCAATGTCATCTCCTGCAGGTCCTCCTGATTTGTCTTCACCCATCTCTATTCCTGAGGATAATCTTCCGATTGTTCTCGAAGCTTTCGGACATGCAAAATCTATTCCTGAAGAAGCTATAGATCTTGCAGTAGCTGGTCTCATGGAAAAGAGATACACTGCTGATACCCTCTCATTTGCAGGAGTTCAACGCCTCGCAGAGATTACCCAGTTTGCTGAAGGTGATGCTGCACAACTGATAAAATTTCCAAGGAATGGACGGGCAAAGTTGAACGCAAACGAGCTTGCCTCGCCGTACCCGTACCTGGATCTAGCCGTCATCAGGTCTTTAACACATATTCTCGATACACTGTTTGATACACACTCTCTCTATTACTCTACATTCTTTTTACTACGCTTTCAAATTACTTTACATTCATCTACTACTCAATATAATCGTCATTATCTGGTATATATCCACAGTCCCGGAACCACCCTATCGCTTTTGAGTGGGTTACAGATTCTACGGCTTGATGGATCAACCAGGGTAATTTTTCGGGACTATCATACTCTTCTTCGTGACGTCGAAGCCATGCTTTGACGCTTGAAAATGCCTCTTCAATGGGATTAAAATCCAGCGAGTATGGAGGGAGGTAAACCAAACGGGCACCTATTTATCACATGAATAGCTTTGGAATAGCTTTACATTGAATCTAGAGTTCATTACTCACCGCAGTTGTCCTCAATCATAGATCTAATCTCTTTGTCATGGTGGATTGCACAGTTATCCATAACCACAATGCTCCGCCTTCCCGGATATGGATTTAAAACAGGAATCTAAAGCAAAGATGAGGATTTCAATGGAGATAATTGAAATAGGAACATACAACTTGCTGTTGGAGAAAAAATATGAATTGATCACGGTTGATGGCACCTTCGAAGATATCCAGTGCAATGATACCATCGATTGTAAGGGCTGGAAGAATTGAATAGTGGGTGCCTCGAAGGAACGTTCCACATCGCACACATGGTGTTCCACGTCGAGCCCATCCTGCAAGCCACTGTGTGCTGAGATTATTGACAGCACTTTCATCAAGGAAAACAAAGAGATCGGGGCGTCGTACTGTGCCATATTTCCCTCCCATATTGCCCTGAGTAGATCATTTCGCTCTTTGGCCTCCTTGGATACCGTCTTTCTGCTGAAGTCGAGACGGTCGATGGCACGTTGGATCATGCTATTGAAACATTGATACTGCGATCTTCCACCAGCTTTGCATGAATCTCGTCCAAATAAATGGTTGGTTGCGACTCTAGCAAGGTGT
>JACGCK010000497.1:0-19611 GCA_014925825.1 Pholiota molesta
GTTGAGTACTTTTCTGATGGACTGGATCTTATAGCTGTATGTATATTATCATGTTGTTGCTCGTCTTGCATTTCGCTGTTTTTCTTTTTCCTTCTTAATTATTATGAATGTGCCCAATCCATTATGACAGTCTTTTGAACGACTTTTCGACGGCAATGATGTCGCATAGGAACTACCACCTTGGACTGGTTGCTCAAGCTCAAGGCGCTCACCCGCGAAAAGATTCCTTCACGTGGATTCGGCCCGCCCATGTCTGAAGTTGCATCACTTCATCGACATCCTTGATTCATTCCACATTCATTCTCTCTTCCGCACTCTTCGCCGACGTACGCGCCTTGTTCTGATTCAACAAGTCCATCTTGTTTCCATTTTTGATTTTGATATGGGCGGTGTTGATTATGACTCTTCAAGCCCCGCATTGCAGAAGTCGTATGACAAGGATGAATTATCCAGGCAATTTGACAGGAGTATTACGGTAGTACGAAACTATACACGTCGGTGAGCCTCCTACATATCGTGGTGATTGTAGACAATGTTGCTAACCCTTATGGCATATTGTAGTATTGAGCGGGATTATGTGCAGCCTCTATTGAAGATTTGCTATGCTTACTCACAGCGGCGCCCAATTTCTGCGGTATGCCCAATACTTGGCGATTCCACTATAGACTAATACATAATTCTACTAGGTCTTCATTGGAATTTTTGCCTTTCTGAGCTTCTTCCCAGTTATATCGTTCATGTATGTGGTCGTATTTCTTGGCACAGAATCCGTCTCAATATTGTCTACGTACAGTGGCATTTCGGTGTTTACCACCATTATTTTGACTACCGTCGCGTTGGCGGCAGCTTTCATTGCCTCGTCTGCGATTGTACTGGGACTATGTAAGTGATCATCTGGTGGGTATATATGCATATTGTATTGATCAATCATTCTTCAGTGGCAGTCCTTCTCTCCATCTTGACTGCGGCATTCTTTGCTTCAATCTGTCTCTCGTTGATGGCTATATCTGCCTACCTATCTTTTCGCCTCTATATATCCATCCGGAGAGATGGTTCCTCTGGGGTCTCTCATTGGACTAGCGAAATAAAGGGACTGGTAATAGGCACCCGATCTAATGCAGAACATCAAAATGACGTGAAAGTCATTCAAGAAACTCCGGAGGACGAACTGTCAGACTATACGAGTGATTCAGATCCTACCTCTCAGGAAAGTGAGATGGAAGTCCGAGTCAAGGCTGAAGAATACGATGATTGTGCCATGAAGGTACAAGGGAAAGCATGAGTGCCGAAGTCAACGACTGAAGAATACGATGATTGTGCCATGAAGGTACAAGGGAAAGCATGAGTGCCGAAGTCAACGACTGCTTCACTCGATTTTTTGAACACTGGGTGCAACTGGTCATACTCCTTTTTATGCCTATTCATAACTTGAAAGCGGTAATAATCAATGCTAGCTTGACGGTGTTTTTCTTCATATGTATGTATAAGACTGTATAAGATGTAGCCTTCCACGACTCGCCGATTCCTTGTTCTCCTAGTTTCCACTCAATAACAATAGAACTTTAGAATATACGGAATCCATTTAAGTAAATTAAAGTAGTATGCTAAGTTTCCTGTCCTTCGCCAGCACTTGGAAATCGGAAGCTCCCCGGATTGAAGCGCTTCGACTCAACTTGGTCACGGTTATCTGAACGACAAGTGGCAGTGCAGGTCAGTTCTGAAACGGTCACAAGCAAGTCACAAGCGTCATCACCACACTGTTAGTGTCTGTTAGTGTTCACTGGTTGTTCACTATACAATATGTTAAGGAGCACCATAAATCGTCCTTTTGGCTGCTTGTATAGGAATGCTCAGGTATAATCAATATTTCTATGATAAAATCGAGGTACTCATCACTGACAGGTATCGCGTCTTGGCTTAGCACTCCCTTTTTCGACCATGCACCGTCACCTTACACCACTATTGACGGTGTCAGGTTGCCAGCCAATTGGAGTGAAAAGTCCAGGTTCGAGAACGGTAACTCAACAGCGCCTCTTTTCTTCATCTAAAAAGGAACAGGCACCAAGCGATTCGTCAGATAATTCGGCACCACCAGATGCATGGGTCTCTATCCTCGAGAATACGGTTTCTTCACCATGGCTCTTTTCCCGTCCACAAACCCAGGAAAGAATACTTCAACGCGCATTTACGTTGATTCTTCAAATAATTCTGTCACTCAATGTTCCACGAGAGCCTGATGCAGCACGAGCTTTCTTTTTTGTACGTAGTTGTTTTGTTTTTGAATGCCACATGGTCGCTGAGTCTCGCGCTTTTTGCATGTATGTAGGCTTTAGAAAATGCTCCTGTGTCATCTACTTCTGACATGGGGCGCGGTCGTCGTGCCATAGGCATTCTTACACGTACCGTCATCGACGATATATCGTCTATTCCCATAAATTCTCCGCTTCGTCAACAACACCCCCAGGTTTTCGCCCTTCACGATGCAATGGTTCCTTTGTGTGACTTGCATCTAAGAGATCCTAGCGACAATATCGAGGATTGGAAAGCGTTCTGGTCTCGCGCGGAAGGACCTTTGCTGGAGCTTAATAACGAACTAGACAATGCTGGGTTCGGGCTTGATCTGGAAAAAATAATGGCTGCACAAGAAGAGGAGAAAGCACTCAATAAGGAAGCACCAAAATCTGAGGAAGAAGCCAAATAGAATCACCAAACGCGGAGGAAGCGAAACAGCAGGAGTAGTCCTATTCTTTAACAAGGCAACCTTTTCATGATGTAAATTAGGGATGGCAATAACGAACTGGTGTCTATAGTATTCAAGTGTCTCATGTGCGAACATCATTCTGAATACCCGAAATTGACGAACGCGACAGTCGCGTCTAATTAAAAAGCACATGACCAGTTGCTTATGTCATTTACCGTTTTTAGATGCAACTTTTTTGCTCAAGTATTATAATTGTAGGTTCATCTTCATTCAGCATATGCGTCCCCTCACAGAAGAAGAGTCGAAGGCGGTGTTTACCAAGCTTGCCAATTATATTGTCCGTTCCACTCCACTCCAGTGTTGAGTCACCAAGACTGAACTTCTTTGTTTACAGGGAAAGAACCTGGTTCACCTCATTGATCGTCCAGACGAGCCATATTGCTTTAGGCTACACAGGGATCGCGTATACTATGTGTCGGAGTCTTCCATGCGTCTGGGTATCTCGATAGCGCGGCCAAATCTCGTCAGTCTTGGGACATGTTTCGGCAAGTTCAGCAAAAGCGGAAAGTTCAAGCTACATATCACTGCTCTTGACTACGTTGCACAATATGCGAAATACAAAGTACGCCGACTTTTCACCTTCATTTACTTACTTCAGTGCTGAAGGTTGTTCTCAAGATCTGGATAAAGCCCAACGGAGAGATGCCTTTTCTATATGGAAACCATGTCGTGAAAGCACATCTAGGAAGAATAACAGAGGACACACCAGAGCATCAGGGAGTAGTAGTCTTCAGCATGAATGATATACCTTTAGTCTGTCCTTTCGACTCGATTGTCCATTCCAACTCTAACATCTCCTTAGGGTTTTGGAGTTACTGCTCGGTCAACGGTTGACACACGCAAATTGGACCCAACAGCAATTATTGTTTTCCATCAAGCGTACGTTTATCTATTTTGAGATGTGGCCTTGCGCTAATGAAATCGTAATCAGTGATGTTGGTGAATATCTGCGCGACGAGGTGTGTAGAGTAATTTTTTTTTTTCTCAGTCGCAAATTTCTGATGACATCCTGCAAATAGGAAACATTATTTTAATACTTTCATCTGTTTTGATTTCATTTTTCGTAATGCGATGGGATGCATAGTGGCGTTGAATGGGCGTATTTCGTGTATATTCATACATTTAGTGTTTTCCCGGCCTGAAGTGCTCGACCGTGGTAGACTGCTGGCCATGCATCGCGCGGGTCGCATGGTGTATGGGGTGTTGTATCTTTAGTTAGAATTGCCAAGTATAGAAATTATGATGCGCTAAAGTCTGTCGTGGAAGTGACGAGCACGGCCACTTGGCATGTCTTCCTTTAATCACCACCCATGGTTCTCCCTCACTGACGACCAGCTCACTGACGACGCTATCCATGAGATCCTGGCACCTATTCATGATGACCTTTGGGTGGCTTCGGCATGCGTCGACCGCATCCTAAACGACACCGCTCTCCAGCACAGTCTCCTGAATCTCGGCCTATTTCGCACCGACCGCGTCGTTGAGAGATGCACCAACATAATTGCACTTGCTTCGCCATCTGTTCACGGCTCAGACACCAAAGTCGATACCCTTGTTCACCACTTTGAAAATACGCCGACTGATGCTTCGCTGTGTTACCTACGCTCCATCCTCTTGCGTCGTCTAGACAGACTCAACGCATATGTTGAAATGGAGAAGGTTTTTCCAAAGGGAATGGAAATAGAGGTCGAAGATGTCATCGAGGAATGGGAGGACGATCCATGGGCAGACGGGACCGCTACAGCATCTTCGTCCAAGCCGACACCACAATCGAAATCCACGGCACCACCGCCAGTATCGCTTGCTGACTTCATTCAAAACGATCTTCTTTGGTCAGCCTGCGAATTGGCAGCCTCAGAAGCGTTTGATGCGCTCCGCGTCCTTCAACGAAAGTATACCGCGGAACTATGGCCTGCCCGTTTCAAGATTCAAAGCTGCGTCCCTGAGCATGCCCATCCTTCCGAATGCGCAGAAATATTTCCTTCTTTAGACCCCTCTTCGAACAGAGAGTCCATCCCTCCTTCAGAAAAATGGAGAAACGAGCCAAACTTCTCGGAATTGCCTCATACTCGAGAAGCAATAAAGAAATCCGAAATACCGTTACCCGCAATCACGGATTCTGACAAGGCGCTCGAATTCACCGCTATTCCGAACCCACTCGCAGCAGACGAACTCTCTGCCTGGTACAAAAAGCGCGTGAAGAATGTCATATCATCGACGGGTATGGTTGACATCGCTTTAGCTTTGGTGCAACACGCTGCATCACAAGGTATTCCTTCGCTGGATGAACTCGGAGAAGAATTGAGCTTGTTGTCCAAGCTCGTTTATGATGCACCTCAAAGCAGCGTCATAAATGAAGATTGGACGCTTGACAACTGGTATTCCATGGATCCAACGAGCGTTGTCCACGCTTACCTTGCCCATGCATCACCAGAGGCTCTGCCACGCTGCATCTCGCACCTCGTCATGCCATACCTTTACGTGCTGGAGGCAAAAACGGAACGTGCTGGAAAGCCAGATCCTACACTCGCTACAAGGATACTATACGACTACATCCTGACGACATCCCTCGAAAACGTGGCTGCTATATTCGATGCTTCTAAGCCTACTCTTCCTTTCGGACAAAGGATAATCAACAACGACGAAGATATGGTGCGTGTTGCACTTGCTTGCTTATATAGCAGCAACAGTCTCGATCAATGGTCCACGATGAGCAACATATTTGAATGTCTTCCGGTTTGGGATGTTCCTCAAGATCAAGAGAATGATATTGGTGAAGCTGCGGATACAACCATCACTTCTTTAGGCGTTTTTGTTACACCCAGCACCAATCAACCTCATTGCACAGCGAAGGATCTCCTGGTTTTCCTGAAACCTCTCCCTCTGTCATCGTTGTCTCGACTATTAGACATTCTCGATGTCCATCTCGAATCTGGAGAGATACTATCGAGATGGAGCGTCCCTGCGCCACTGCGATGGTTCCTTCAAAGCAGTGACAACATCAACGAGCAGCGTGCATGGGCTAATAGGATGGCTCGACGCGCAGGAGGAAAGGATGATAGACTCAACGGTATTGATGATTGGGAATGGTTGCTGCAAGACATGCTGAAGCTGACTGGAAATGGTGACCCTTCCGCCCGAGGTGCCTTTTGTTTGTTGTCGCGTGAAGAGGTCAGCAGCATCTTCCTAACTGGATTGCTTAGCACCGACAGTAAGTCCATGTTCTGCGTTACTCATGTCTCTTCTTAAAATTCATATATCATAGACTTCGAGATCGCGAAAACCATGCTCTACGGTCCTCATCATAAACTCAAACTCAGCCAAGAAAGGATCGAAGCCGTCTGCCTATCTGCCTCACGAGAATTTTATGATAATGCTAGCTCAGGCAACTATAAAATGGGAGACATGAGGCTTGCCTACGAATGGTACGCAGCATTGTGATCTACTTTTACCAACCTTCACTGAACTGTAATCTAGTCTAGAGGTTCCGAGACCCTCTCCAAAAATTGCACAGGAGAAGGAATTTATCGAAGCTACTTCGCGAATAAGTTCCTTCAACGTTTTTTCGTCACCTGGCGTCGCAATCGCTCCCATTGAAATACGCTTGATCAAAGACCGTCTCTCGCTTATATCTCGGGTCCTCTCTAGTAACGATGACGCATACAACATACGCAAGTTATTTTAGATTTGGGATATAAGCTGGGATATAGGAACGACACTGTTGCCGAAGTAAAGATCCTCGCCATGCTTGCGGATACCGCACTACAGGCCGAGGATTTCGCGCAAGCGTACGAGAACAGCGAGCGCATGGTCCAGATAGTTGCCAACCTCCGTGCCTCAAGCCCCTCAGAATTGGATGAGACGAAACTGCGCGAAGCATCGGAGGTCTGCTGGATTGCATGTTTCCAGCTTGGACGCCAACCAGAGTTCCCCGACCTTGCGAAGAAACTCATTCTGCTGGGACATGCACTGGAGTTTTGCCCCCCGGACAAGATCCATGACGTCTTGACGGCGTGGCGAAAGCTGGAGAGCGAAGACATACAGCGCCGAGAGGATCAGCTAACTCAGAGGAAGAGCGGTGTGCTTAATATCGCGGCGGCCCCAGGCAAAATGAATATGGAAGCTTTATCTGGGAATGTCGCATCGTCTTTGCGGGCGCGGCTGCATGACTTCCATATGCCGTCACCGCCGCTGCTGAGTACGCCTGATGCGGCGGCGCTTGCGAGTCGGACGTTCAAGAGCGTTGCTGCAAATTTCCCGTTCGCGGTAGGCCAGCGCGGGCGCTCGGATGTGGATGAGCGGAGCGAGGGCTCGCGAAGAACGGATGGGCATGACGTATCGAGCCAGGCTTCGCGCGTATTCTCGAAGGGTATCGGGTGGTTGATTGGGGCAGATGAGGCTGAGCTATAGTCTACGTATGTACGACACTACACTACACGTACGACACATACAGTACATGTCTTTTTACATTAACTGGTGATAATAATCCAGGTATTAAGTAACACAAATCGAGTCATGCATCTGCATCTGCATCAGCGTCGTAGGGTGAGGGAATGAACAGGGAAGTAATGAAGGGTATGTATGTATAGGTACAAAACGAGAATGAATAGGTAGTTTCTCTAGAAATGACTGTAGCAAATAATGAATGTTGGACAAGAATGGGAGATAAAATGGGAGGAGGCTACAACAAACTAGAGAATGGTAATAAATAGGCCCGTTTTAATACCACAAATGGTATAACAAATATTTATAAGTAAGGAACAAAGGGACAAGGTAAATGTGACATGGATGAATGAATAGGGCGGGCTTTTGTAATAGTACAAATGCCCATATGGTTTGATATACAACCAAGAAACCTGATAGAAAGGATAGTAAGAAAAACGCGTCTCCTTCAACTTCAAGGCAGTATCGCTTTGCCGAATCGCGACGAAGTGCCTGTGCGCGCGCGAGGTCGGTTAATGATGCTGCCTCCAACAGGCGACGGGTTGAGCGACGCTGGTGCCTGTTTCCCCCGCCCGCAATGGCTGCAGTACTCGTTACCGTATCGTCCGGTTGCTGCCTCTAGCTCTGCTTTGAGGTCGCGCACCTGCCCCTCCAGCTCCCAGATCTGCTGCTGCGCCGTCCTTGCCGACAACGCGAGCTGCTGTCGCTCGCCTGCCGCTGTCGTGCTCTTCTCTCCACCGCTGCTACTACTGCCGCGTGGGCTCAAGGTCCGCGGTGGTGGAGTGATGGGTGCCAGCGGACTCGCCGCCGAGCGAGGCGTATCCGGATCGTTCGTCGAGCTCGGAGGACGTGGCTCATCGTCGAGCGGCACGAGATGCTCGCTAAAATGCGCGCTGAACAGCGTCGACACCGGCCGCAGACGTAGTGCAGGGAATTCTGTTACTTGCGCGGGCGCGCTCTGCGGTTGCAGCTCGGCTGTCGCCCAAGGGCGGCGCGCAATAGGTGCATCCTCCGGGTTGTCGAGATGGTGCAGGTACCTACTGTTGCCATTGTTGCCGGCGGAGACGGAGGCACGCGGGGAGGAGGGTCCAGAGGCGGAAGGCGTAGTGCGGATGGAAAGCATGGGAGGTGTGCGCCGCTGGTTGAGTGTGCTGCCTTTCCACGATGGTCCTTCGCTTGCGACGGAGTCATTGCTCGGCGTAGGGTCTGCTTCGTACATGGCTGGGACAAGGTTGGGACAGGGATACGCTGAACGGACTTGGGCACCCGCTGCTGCGCTTGGTAGGTAGTGTTAGGGTTGTTTGCAGTACTACTGTTGTTGCTGAAGCTACCAATGTGCTCCGGCAACGAAGGCACAGGGGGCGGGTCGTCATGCTCGTCTTTCTCCTGCGCCTTGCCCCCATTGAAGAGACGCATGAAGCCGCTTTTCTTATGCTTGAGCGACCGGCCTCCTGTCGCTGTGGGCATGCCGTTGCCCGTTGGCTGCGTTGATAGGGCACCGAGTTCTGGTTCGCGGCGGTCCGCTTTCGGCTGCCCAACAATCGTATGCAACGCACTCTTCGCTTTGGAGCCTGCGCTTATCGAACGCCCACGAACTCTGGAGGGAATGATTCCAAATGGCGACCCGTCTGAACCTTGAGAGGTGTTTGAAGTGTCGTTATCTTCGACAGGAAATGCGGACGACGCGCGAGAGCTGCTCGAGCTGGATGTCCGCGATGCCTCAACGGATGTGGTGGCACTTCGCATGCGCTGGGCCCTTGCCTCCTCGAGAGAAATAAGAGAGAAGGTCGGTGCAGTATTGCGTTCAGTCCAACCCACCAGGCTCGAAACTCCCGGCGGCAACCGTGCGGGGAATGATCTTGACTCCTGTCGGAGGTGGCTGACAGGTCGGGCGGGTTGATGACAGGAACGGGGGAAGATATCTTCTTCGCGAGAACCGCTGACGAACGAGGCTTCGACGTGATGGAATTGATGGATGAATCTGGGGTCAGCGTCGCCTGGCTACTCGACTTAGCCATCGAGTCTGTCGAAAAAGCCTCTGTCACGGTCAGATTCGAATCATTTCTAGAGGATGCATAGTGCGAGCCTAAACTACTATGATAGGTGGATATGTCGTCTTCAGCATAGGATACAACAAGGTCAGGGTTGGCGTATGGATGCGTGGATTCGTAGACTGGAGTTGAGTGGATTTCTTGGGGTCTCTCGGAGGTGGAGGAGGAAGGCGAAAACGGCTGTGGGAGGGAGATACAGGAGGACGGAAGGGACGGGAGTAGGAGGCAAAGGGCCCGTAGGTGTGTCGGGTCGGAGGCGACCCAGGGAGAACTTGCTGCGCAGGGTTTCTTTAGGTGGCTGAGGAGCGATACGCCCGAGCGAGGTCGCAGACATACTTTCTTGAGCGAGGGCACTGAGAGAAAGAATTGCATTCATAATAAATTCAGGACCATTGATAAGCTAACTTACTACAAGGCGCCACGGGGGTAGGATGTCTGGGAGCTGGTCGTATCAAAGGAGCGCTTGGGGAGGACCTGAGAACGCGAAGACTCGCCACTAGGGCGAGTCGTCTGGAAGCTAGGACGTGGGCTAGAGGAGCCCGAGGGCCGACGACGCGCGAAGGGGAAGGCAGCACCGAAATGGCGGGGGCTGTCCTCGGGCTCATCTTCCTCCTCGAGGTCGCCCTCCTCGAGCTCCCACGGCGCGCGGGAGTGGAAGCGCATCTTGGGGCCAAGATAGCTTAGGCGTGGAACGGCGGGGGTGTTATCTCGGTGTTCGTATGGCTCGGGCTCATCGTTATAAGAGTCGGCATAAGAGGCGCGGGGGTCGTCGGCGAGGTCGAGCATACTGGACGGCTGGCGCTGGGGCGGGTGGTCGTCGACAGGGGAGGGATAGTCATAGTCGGGATCGTGGATTGGACGGGGGGAGAAGCAGGGACGGCTGTAGACGGAGGGGGTGTCTGAGTAGTCTGAGACGGCGGAGAAGCGGGGTGCGCGCTGGTCGAGGAGGGCGCGGATGTGGGCGTCGGGGTCGTGGGGGTGGCGCAGCATGGTGGTGGGCGCGCAGCTCGGCCGTCCGCAGACGGTGAGAGAGAAAGGCAACAAACACCAACAACGTGCATCTCTCCGCGACTCCCATGGACCCCATCCCCCTCGCCTCCTCTTCCAATGGCCGTCTCTCAGGCAAGTCCTGGAAGCCCCTCAAGACGCCCACTGTGTACGTACCCTTCTCCACCCCCCGCAGCCCCGCTCACCGCCCCCAGTCGCTCCCACCTCCAGGACGGCGTAAAAACCAAGAGCTGGGAGGCCCGCATGCAGAAGACACAAAAGGCCCTCGCCATCAAGAAGCTCCAGGCAGAGCTCAAGGACGAGAAAGAGGCCGAGTACCAGCGGTGCGAGCTCTTTTCATCAGTTGCCCATCACATCGCTCACTATCCATCGCCTTGCAGCCGTCGCGCGATTACTCTCGAGCGCAAACAACACGCAGAGGAAAAAAGACGGTTGGAGGAAGCAAAGGCCCAGGTGCGTCGTCGTACTCACTCTACACTTCACCCTGCCTGTCTCTTATCCATCATTAATGTCGCTTATTAGATGGGCGCTCGGAAAGCTGCCAGGTTGCGTCGCAAAGCAGGCCGCACGAAAAAAATCAATCACTGATTCACCACTTTGTGCCTTATCTTTTTTGCTTGTTGTTTTTACGATTATCATCAGAGTGTACCAAAAAAAATGCATAGTCTGCTATCTACAATGTCCACGAAGTGTCGACTTCGCCTTCCACCACGAATGGTCGATCCAATCCAGCAACAACGCTGTCGCAGAGCGGGCAGCTGCTCGCGAGCATGTCCTCCAGCTCTGCCCGCAGGCCCTCCCGCTTCTTGTCCCCGAGCGTCGTCTCCTGTCCTCCCGCACGTCCGCTGCCCCCACTGCCCATCCCCGGCAACCAGTTCGCCCCTGTTACCACAGCAGCCAGCGCGTCGGGCACGATGAGGTCCCGCAGCCTATCTCCTGCAGAGATTACACTGCGGCCCAGTAGGTTCGCTGCCTTCGCTCCGTTCTGCAGTGGGTTGACGATTGGCCCAAAATTGGCCGACAGCAATGTCCGCTGTGTCGCTGGCTGGCGGCCAGGCGGGCTAATCGCAAGTGTTGGCTTACCGCTCCCAACGCGGCCTTTCGGCGCATCTTTCATCAGCTCATGCTGCAGTGTTACAATTCGTCTTAACGTAGCGGCTGGCAGATACTCTTTGACCTGTGGGATATGAGTTAGAAAATGAGCCGAGGCGTCTACAAGCAACAACTTACCAAGCCAATGAGACAGTCAGCATGGAAGGTATGGTGACATGGAAACACATAAAACTGCCTCGTGAGCAGCAATTTCGAGCAATGCGAACACTGTTCATTAGAGTCAATGGTAATAAACCGGTTTTTAAGCACAGCGATGTCTTGTTTGATAGCATCAGCGGTCCTCGTTGCGTCATCCATTTCTGCCTTCAGAGTGTCGATTTGTGCAGAGTAGCCTTCAAGCGCGTGCGCAATTTCTTCTTTGAAATCATCGATGACCACAAAGTCAGGGAAGAAGGGCAAGATATCCTCGATTTTGAGGAGATCCGCGTTCTCCAAAAATCGCATCGCCCTGACATCTTTAATGAATAAACGGCCTCAAAGTAAATCTGTTTACGCTACTCACGATTTGATGTCCTTCTTATCTTGCACGACATAGCGCGCAATCTTGAGCCATAACTTTTTGCGCAGCGGCTGGTCATCCTCAGGCATGTCGGCGTTGATCTTCGCTAGCTCCAGGTCGCCCTTCTCCAGTGCCAAATCCACGCTGTTCTCCCACAGACCCATTTTCGAGTAGATGTGCACACATGGCTGCGTGCGGCCAGCAAGCTTGCAGATCCGCAGCGCATAGTCCAGGTCGTAGTATGGGCGCCCCGTCAGCGGGTCCGTCGGCGCCGTCGATAGGAAGCGTAGCAGCGGTCCATCATCTTCAGAGGGCGTGTAAGCGGGTGGCGCCGTCGGCGACACGTAGAACGTGATGAGCAGGTTGTGGATCGTCGGCGAGGTATTGTGCTGCTCGAAGATGACGTAGTTGAGGTAGCGGATCGCGTGATTGGGGGATAACGGATCGCGGGCGGAGTGTTGTAGTTGTAGGAGAGAAGGAATCAGCCGTAGGGGGTTGAGAGAGGGCTGGCGGACCCATGAGTCGACGGTTTCTTTTGGCGCTTGATGCATGAGGACTGGGCCGAAACGGTAGTACAGCTCCAGATCAGACTACAGGCATACCAAGGGTTATTCTCATGATATCCACACAGAGTATATAAAAACAAACCTGGCGGCTGATTATGTCGATTGCCTTGACCCACTCTTCTTCGAGAATCCAATGCTCGATGACGCGCTCATAATCACCAATAGTCGTCGCGTAGAAGAGATACATGTCAGTCCGCCCATGTCCTTGAATCAGGTCATACACAGTCTCCTTGTTCAAGTTGCTCTGTTACACCCAATTAGCAAAAGCAATGAAAAGGATGGGCAGTCAGCACCTTGTATGTCTCAAAGAACTGACGAAGGTCATCCTCCACTATAACCCGCTCCGCTTGCAAATTTGCAACGTCATGGGATACGGATTCGGACGCGATGATGTCGTCTAGCTCATTGCATTTGCTAAGATAGAATTCTACAAGCCAGGTCGCGAGCATCATGCGCTGGGTCAGATCCTGTGCAAGCAATGAGCATAATTTCATTTCACAATGGAGAGTATATAACACATACCGTCTTGCGCGTCCGCTCGAGTCGGGAAATTAAATATGACCGTAACGAATCGCGTTCCCCAACGTCCAAGAACTTCAGGGCAACCTCCTCGAACGTGGCCGAACAGTGTGCGTACGACTGCGCGGCCTGGAAGTACTGCCCGCTGCTGAAGAAGTTATTTGCACGGGCGAACAATATTTGATCCCGTTGGCGGGCAGTCTATAGCGAATATTAAAAATGAGCGGAGGTCAGTGAAAGACTATAATGCGACCAACCTTGGCATACTTGAGCGCCGCATCGAACTGGCCTTTCTCGAGATAGATCTTCCACACGTCGCGATCTTCATTCTCAGCGACTAGCTCGTAAATTGACTGGTCCGTGTAGACCCAGTATGTCCGTCGCACAGGATCCGCTGCATTCCCGAGGATGATTTCATTTGGAGCCTGGTCATATCATCAACTTTGAAAGCGCATGAATAAAGGGTGGAAATACGCACCATGGAGGGGGGGATTTCTTCATATGTCAGCTTGTCATCGAGATTGCAAATACCGATGACTCGGTCCTTGTACAGCAGAATAAAGTGGAACTCTGTTAAACTTAAGGAGACTGGGTGCTCTTGAGCATCGCCTTCAGATGTTGGGGGATAAGGAAGGAGCGCAGCGCTATCGATGTGGTCTTCTGTGTCAATGTTGAAGTTGAGCGACCCATGATATACACCAGGGCCTTCATAACAGTGAACAGTTAAACTAAATATTTTATTTGGACCTGAGGCTGGGCGACCTACCTGTCATCCAAGCCATGCGCTTCGGAAGAGACTGAGCTTGATCAGGATTTGGAGTGAAGAACTGCAGCTCAGAATGTTGCAACGTGCCCGGGAGTTCCAAAATTTCTGGAGAGAACCCGGAGATTCAATGGTATGCAACATAACAACACTGCGATATACGTACTAGGGGCTGTTTCGCGATAAGTTGCAAATAACGCTGTGAAAACCTTGCCTGTATCCTCTGATTTCCTATCCACAACTCCAGAGAATTGATATATCCTAGTAGGCGTAGTGACGATGACCAGGGCTTGCTTTTGGTCTGAAGGCGGGAAGTAGTCGAATTTGATGCCAACGATAGGATGTCTTTCAGGTAGTGAGAACACAGATTGGATGTATCGTTCATGGGACTTGAAGAAATCTTCCTGGGAATCTAGAACAGCCTCATATATCGTTCCGTTTCGCGCCCCAATAAGAATCTCTCGAGTTGATGTTGAATGAGTGGATGATAGAAGTGCAGCTTTGTTCCATGCAACGCTTTCAATAATCATCTTGAATCCCTTGAGCTGCCGCAGTTTATTCGTAATCCGATCCAGGTACCAGTTTTCTGCTTGAATAGAAGTTATGATTATATGGCGCCCAGACGGATCCATAAAGAGTTTGTGAATGGTGATTTCCGTGGGTTTCCTTGGAATTTTGACCTCCACGGCCTTATCACCACGCGACAATTCAAGGTGGATAATTGAATTAGTAGACAGACCCACTGCAAGTATGTCAGAGCTAACGACTAAGGAGATGAGGAGTGCTGGCCACACTCGAAATTGAATTTTGTCAAGGTAGAAGGCTGGTGAGATGGGTACATCCTGTGTAATGACATATTAGTCCAGGTAGCCATACATTGTAAGCTACGCACCGGCTTCCCGTCCGCCTCCGCACGAGCATCGTCTGCTTGGAATGGTGAAGGCTCAAAGCCTTCATATTGCAGCTGGGGCACAGGAACTGAAGTATGTGCCTGCTTCCCAGAACCGGGGACAGCATGCTCGACATCTGGAAATCAATCAATAAGAGAACACCCGAGCAAATTCTTGAATAAAAGTACGTACAGTCGTCAAAGTTCATGACGGCCTCGACAAAGGACTAAAGAGCCCTCCTTCAGAGTCCTTAAGGTACTGTGTAAGAGTATGTAGTTGGTATGTAGCGCGTTGGGTTTCATAATATTAGTCTGCCTCATGTGATGACCTGCCAAAAGCGGCTGCTACTTGTTCTCGGACCGACCGATCCTCCCTTCCCAGCCACACCATCGTCGATAACCAGTTTGTTCCGTAAATTTCTGGGATTGGTCTGGGATATAAGAAATCGACGAAACAATACTCTGTATTCCTCTTCCATCATGGCCGCACAACGCCCAATGCCCCGCTTGTTCATAATTAGGCACGGTTAGCTGGTTCTTATTGAATTTCTCTACAACGAATCCATGACTGAAGAGCTCTATAGGAGAAACTGAATGGTCCATGAATGGGTCTGCTTCTGCATAAGACATCCGAGATACCATTCATACTAAAATGTAGTACCACCTGTATAGGCGTCATGTAAGTGCAGGTCAGGGCCTGCTGTTGCGGGTTGCTGATGATTAATCGCCTGGACAGACTGGTGTATCAGATATACCACTTACCGATAATGGAGTCCAACAAGTCAAAAAAACCGCCAAAGCTTTAGTCGGAGATAGACGTGAGCTGATTTCTTTTTATTCATACACAATGCTCTCAGTCCGAAGATTTAGTGATCGTCGATCCAAAGAACCTATGCACCGTTCATGTTTCCCCCCGCCTGCGTGCTCGAAAGACGTTTGAATTATTATTTGAACATTTAGGGAAACTACCCAACTATGTCATAGATGAAGATGTGCAGGAATGGAACTATGGTGCGTGATCACCTAAATTTTATTTCTTGACTGGTATCCGAAGCTTTGCAATCAAGGGGAATATGAGGGCCTTAAACCCGCAGAAATCAAAGCTCGGAACCCAGAATGGACTATCTGGAACGATGGGTATTCCATAAACAATGCGCAAGAGTTTAACGCTATCGTCTGATATTTGTGATCTAGTTGCCCCGGAGGTGAATCTGTCGAACAGATGCAAGCCCGAGTTGACAAAGTGATTAGCAAGGTTGAACTTTTGACTTTGCCTTACAACACACCCAATCTGACGGCAGTCATAGGTTCGCGAGTACCACAGGCAATATGTGGAGGAAGGAATAAATACCCGGGATGTCCTTATCGTTTCACATGGTCATTTCAGCCGTGTCCTTATTTCGCGTTGGATTAACTTCCCTCTTTGCCTCGGTGAGCTTTACGCGGGATCCATCATAAGAGACAGACCATGAAAAATTATCATAGGAACACACTTCAATGTCGAGCCTGGATCTGTATGTTTTTAAATTATGCATAGCCTACGAACCTATTAACTTTTCATAGGTTGCAATTTTGAGCTACAACCATAATTCTCTCGACGAACCGGCGCTTAACGGCCTGAATCTGGCTGCGTTAGCCGGCCACTGAGTCTGCAGAGGCGTTTTAGGCTTTAAAGCTCTAGGCTTTGCTGGAATTGATAAATTATGTGTGCGATGAAATTCCTGGAAATTCGAGGATATAGAAGCGATTAGCACATCTAGAACTTACATGTTTGTAGTAGAGGTGCCAAGCTCAAGATAACGCGACGCGTCTGTTGATTATTGTATGTCTGGGGCTAACGTACATATCTTCCCACAATCATTTTTACTCGTCATTGTTCCGGTGCAGTAATTACTTCAGGAGGCCAAGGTCTTCAAGGACTTTCTTCCTTCTCTCCCTCTCCAATTTTCAATGGCTGAAATCGCGACAAATCCTCCTATTATTTATGCATCCACGGAAGGCAGCCCTAATAAGGATGACCCGACCGATGCCGAACACGAGGACGACGGAGGTCAGGCTTGGATACCTCTATCATTGTGATTCCCGATACTTTTTCTAAACGTCTGGATTCTAGTTGCAGAAACATCAGATACCGACGAACATACCGACGGACACGTCGACGAATCCAGAGTTCAGCCAGCGACCCAAGAAACGGAGCCAGCTCAGACGATAGAAACCAAAGTCATCGAATCCAAAGCCCCTACCGAGGTCAAGAAGGTCACTATGTCCGCTAGTCCAGCCAAGAAAGTCAATGGTGGCCCACCTACTCCCACTGTGAAGAAAGTGAGTCTTTATTGATGCAATGGCATGTTCTCCAGCATTAAATGTCCCACCATAGATCATAAACTCGGGCACATTTGGAGCCGGTTCTGTCAAGCCTGCAGGAAGCAAGGTTCCGACACCAACTTCTGCACCTGCAGCAACGAAGCCCGTCGCTCCGACTTTAAGGAAGAGCACGGTATCCCCACCCACAATTTCGAAGCCTTCCTTGTCGTCATCGACTTCTGCTAAACCCGCAGCTTCAGCCACGATTACTGCACGTAGAGCCTCTGTTGTTCCAACGAAACCAACCCCTCCTGTAGTCAAGACCTCACTGTCCGCCTCCGCCGCGAAAACAAGAGCCACTCCCGATAATGGTTCCATCCGCGGAAGTGTTGCTTCTCCAACTGGTTCAGTCGGTTCTACGAAGGCTGCGGCCCCTACTGCGGCCCCAACTCGCCCTCGCGCGTCAGTTTCGGAAGCTGTGAAGAAAGCACCCCTTTCGTCGCGGCCCAGCGTTTCAGGCTCTGCCAAACCAACAGGGGCTGTGAAAACTACGCCGGTATCGCGGTCCTCTGCTGCCGCCCCTCCAACCAGGGCCGCAAGAACCGCATCCGTTTCCTCCATAAAGGAAGTTAAGGAGGATACTACTGCAGTCCTAGAGCTGCAAACACAAGTATGTTGGGATTTTCACAATCATATTCGCACATCTCATTCTTTTTAATACAAAGCTCGAAGAAGCGACGCGCAATTTGGAACTGAAAAACGCTGCAGTTTCTGACTTACAGGATCAGCTTGCTAAAGTCGAAGCCTCTCTGGCCAACGCTGCATCGGAAGCAGATGAATATAGAGTTTGTGCAATCAAGGATTCAGAAGACGCTAAAGCTGCTCTCGAAGTTCAACTTGAGGAAAAGCAGAATGAGCTGGAGAAAGTGCAAGCACAGTTGGAGGAAGTTACTGTATCCTTGCATACAGTACAGAAAGAAGTTGGTGGCACCCTTATTTCACCTATCATTTTATGCTTATGCACTTTGTAGCTTGCAGACTCCAAAACTGCCGCCCTCAAGCAGAACGATGTCGTGACTCAATTACAAACTCAGATCCAAGAATTTAATGTGGCTTTGGCCTCATCGAAAGAGCAGATTGCGTCACTTGAACAGAGCGCTGCGGGAACCTCGGCTTCCCTCGAGGCAGCGACGATTCAGGAAGAAGCTCTCTTCAAGGCTCAGTCTGATTACAAGGCAATTGCGGAGGAATCCGAAGCGCTGAAGGCAGTGCATACAAAGGCTCTTCAAGATTCAGAGAACCTGATTGCAGAACTTCGAGCAAAGGCTGCCGAAGCTGAATCTCTAGAAGCGCAAGTGGCTGCGCTGAAGGACGAGAAGGAGGAGAACTCCAATAAGCTTTCTGAACTCGAAATCGAGATCCTCGAGCTAAAGGAAGCTCAAGATGGTCTGGAAGACACCCGCGATCGCCTTCAGCAGCAAATTGCCACATTGGAAGACGAGTTAGCAAATGCCGCTGTAGCCTCTGGCATTGCTAAGGAAGATTTGTCCAAGAAAGAGGAGGGACACGCTCAGAAACTCGAAGCGCTCATTAGCATGCACGAGAAAGAGCTGGAGACTGAAGCCGCACGTTACGCTGAAGTAGCCGCTTCGTTGGAGGCTCTCAATGCCAAACTTTCGGAAACGTTAGCTGCCTATGAACAATCTAAACAAGATCTTCTTGGCAAAGAAGAGAAACATTCGGCGAAGATTACGGCATTGGAAGATGCTTCTGCTGCTTCGCAGGCAGTTCTTTCGGCGGAAATAGAGAAGATCACGAAGGAGTTACAGGTCAGTGCTATGAATCGTTACGACGTCTTCGTCTCATTGTCAACGATATCGTTATAGAGTCAAGAATCTATTTACAACGCCAAAGTGGATGCTGTGAAATCAGAACACGCAAAGCTGTTGGAAGAAGCGTATGAAAAGGCCAAGGTAAACCTTTTAGCAGTTATTTATTCTCGATAGTAATCATGCCCTTATTAGGATGAAGCATCATCTGCACACGCGCACGAGTTACAAGCTTTCCGTGCAAGCTCTAACGCCACAATTGAGGAAATCAAATCAGCCAACAAAATTGCACTGGACACTCTCAAAGCTGATCACGCCTCTTCGCTTGAGAGTGAAGTCAATGATTTGCAAAAGCAGATCAACAAGCTCAAACTCGAGCTAAAGGCTACTCAGGATGATCTTCTGAAAGCCAAGGCGTCGCTCGAGACCTCGCGCTCAGAGGTTGAATCTTTGACCAAACAGCGCGATGCCGCTCTGGCTCAAGCAGAGACTATTCCCACATCTTCTCCTGAACAAGCTGATGAAATTTCTCGGTTGCAAAGGGAGTTATCTAATACGAAGGACGATCTCGCTGCGGTTACAGAGATGCTGAACCTGACCAAGGGCTCAATGACACAACTGTCCGACAACCATTCAAGGGAACTGCAAGAGGCTGCAAAGGGCCGAGCAGACGAAGTCCTTAAATTGCGTTCTACACACGATGCCGAGATCACGACGTTTGCTACACAGAAGTCAGAGCTGCTCATCAAACTTTCCGACTTGGAGGGCGAGTTGTTGAGTGCCAAAGCAGCGCTCAATGCACAGCAGACTGCCTCACCGAAGAGCACCAGCAATGGCATACTCAGCCTACATCGGTGGTAACGAAG
>JACGCK010000498.1:0-19604 GCA_014925825.1 Pholiota molesta
GGTGCAGTGCTACTTCACGTACGTGCGCGTGCCGCTGGACAGGCAGCCGCTGTGCATCGTGCTCGAGGAGCACTTTGACAGCGAGGAGGCGGTGTTCGGCGATAACGGCACGTTTTTCAGGGAGGTCAACATGGACGGCTTTGGGTATGTTCCTCCCTCCCTTTCTTTTCTTCTTTGTGCCTCTCTTCCCCCCCGGCACGCCCACTGCGTGCTTGGATTGCCGCCGGGTAGTCCCATCGCATGAACGCCGCTCGCTCACATGCTCGTATTTTTAGCAACGGCGAATTCGAGATGACCACCGCGTCGCGCAACAACTCCTTCGTGCAGGACGGCATGCTCTACATCGTGCCCACGCTCACCGCGGACAACATCGGCGCCGCCGCCGTGTTCGACGGCACCGTGTACAACATCACCGGCTGCACGTTCAACGCCACGCGCCCGGACGGCGGCTTCGTCGTGCAGGACGGCGCGCGCGTGTTTGATGCGGATGCGTATTACCGCGCGTGCAGCGCGGTGAGCAATGCCACGGCGGGGACGGTGGTGAACCCGGTGCAGAGCGCGCGGCTGACGACGCGGCGGAGCGCGAGCATCCGCTATGGGCGCGTCGAGATCCGCGCGAAGATGCCGACTGGGTGCGTTCTGTGTCTTTTTGGGCTCTCCGGAACGAAGGAGCTGATGTGCGCTTCCTTGTCGTTAGTGACTGGGTAAGCTTTCTGCACCCGTGCGGCTGCGCGGTAACGCGGTGTTGACGTTCCTTTTTTCTATGTAGCTCTGGCCCGCGATGTGGATGCTCCCTGTGGACTCGGTGTACGGCGCCTGGCCGCTGAGCGGTGATTACCCCCGTCTTCCCCCCTCTCGTTTTTCCGGACATGTTCCTGATGCGCTTTCTCGTTCGCGTTGCAGGCGAAATCGACATCGTCGAGTCCCGCGGAAACGGGCTGCGCTACACCGCACAGTACGTGGCCCTTGTTCTTCTATTCTTCCACGTCGCTTTCTGACCCGCCTTTATTCCACCGCCAGCGGCTCGAACTTCGTGCAGGGCTCGCTCAACTGGGGCCCCGCGCCGAACCTGAACGGCGTCTCGCACTCGTACAGCTGGTGGACGGACAAGCGCAGGTCCTTCGCGTCCGACTTCCACACGTACGCGCTCGAGTGGACGGAGGACTTCATGTGCGTGCGCCCTGCGTCTTTCCTCCGCCTCCATACCGGAACCGCTGTCCAACTTAACTGATACTGATGCACACCGCGGGCCCGCAGACGGATATACGTGGACACGCGGCTGCACACGCTGCTCGACCTGCGCTTCGACCAGCCGTTCTTCAGAAGGGGCGCGTTCCCGGACGTCGTGTTCAACGGCTCGAGCCTGGTGGCGCTGCAGGACCCGTGGATCAACGGCACGAACGCGACGCCTTTCGATCAGGGTGTGTGTCTTGTCCGCTGTTTCTCCTTTTTCTTTTCCTTCGGAGTAGTAACCCGTGTTGTGTGCATCATACATACCCGTGTTGTGTGCATCATACATACCCGTGTGGTCTGCATCACACCCGTGTTCGTCTTATCTGCAGATAGGGCTTTTACTTATCCCCGATTTTTCGGTGTTCCAGAGTTCTACCTTATCCTGAACGTCGCGGTGGGCTCGACCAACGGGTGGTTCCCGGAAGGGCAGGGCAACAAGCCGTGGCTTGACCAGGCGCAGAGTGAGTTTGCCTCTAGATCTAATTCCTGGTGGCGCGAATGTCCATGCTATCTCCCCTCTAGATCCCCCGCACGACTTCGCCAAGGGCATCGCGCAGTGGTACCCGACGTGGCCATCGAATGTCGCGGACCGCGCGTTGGTCGTGTACGTCTCTTTTCTTTTTGTGGATGGGGATGTGCGCACTTCACTGACGGGGCTGCTTGCTGTCTTGTCTGATTATCTTCTGGATTCTGTTCTGGTCCACCACTGTTCGCATCATCTGCCCCCCCTTCTTGTGTTGTGTTTGCCGAGCAGTGACTATGTCAAGATGTGGAAGCACTGCTGAGTGGTTGAAACACCCAGGACTGACAAATGTCGACAGATGGATGTACCGGAAATCCCCTCAGCTGTTGAACAGTGCGAAGCCTTCCAGCTTCGTACCGCATTCGATGATCGTCGCTAGATATAATTAACTATTCTGCCTACCGAGTGTACACCTTCCTACTCACGCACTCTTTTATTTCGCGCTTTTGAACAGCCCTGGCACGCGGACATGTAAATATTCTTGTTCTTTGTAGGCTTCTTACCTCGCGGATAACAAGCATAAGTACTGGTATCTATACATAGGGGATTGTGGTTTTTTTTTTGGACGCTTAGTGTACTAGTATAGCCTCTATCATATCCTCACTTTTGTTTACTTAATTACATCGCAACTTCTAGTATTATTACATTGAGCAATTCCACGGCTGTCAAACGCACACAAATCCCTCCTTGATGGGAACTCGAGATGTACTCATTTGTTATCAGAATTAACACATACACCTTCAATCTGACTGCCGGGGTTATGGAATTCTTCACGTACTTAGCTCAAGGCTCGACTACGCATTCCGCTTACGATAAGTAAGTGGGCGCTAATACAGCTTCGAGACATACCTCCATTGCCCTCAGGTGCGATGCGATCGATACGCTGATATCGCACCTGTCCACGATTGTCAAAAATACTATTATTCCAAAACGACTCTTGAAAGTACATGTACAATGCACACGTTGAACGGATACAATAATGTTCAAGCGAGCGTACCTGAAGAACGAGAAAAATTGGTAGCACAATGTAGGCCACGCTGAGTATTCGGTGCACTGTCATCTACAGATTGCTGAACTTTGGAGAACATGCGGTGCCGCCGAGGTGGGACATTCATCGCGCTTCAACTTATCTTCCACTACAGGTATACTGCTTACTAGCGATGAGTCCTCAGGTCTCATATTCGTTGAAATGACTATCATTATCTAACATCGCATTCCGGAAAAAATATCTAAAATGAATCCAAGATGCAGCTAAGAATACTACAAGGCACAGAAGAAAGATCCATCGACCATGTGCTGAAGATGAAAATATGCGAACAAGATTAACTTGCGAGGCCAGGAGGGCTGACCATGGCAGGCTCTCAGTGTGCATGTAGTGCGACCACGGCATGTCCATCACGGTCCTTATCCTCTCCGAGAGGTTATCCGTGATCAACTCAATAGCCAACCGTCAAGACTCAAACGGTCAAACGTGCCTTCACAAACAAGTCGACGTGGACACCGTCCGGCGTCCGTCCGCTCTGGGAGCGCTGCCTGCCTGCGCGTTTCTTTTAGAAAGACAGACATTCGCTTGATCTGATGTGCGATGAAGAAGGAGCGGTGCATCAAAGATTCGAAGTGTCCGTTCCGACGCGGCTGCCAGAGCAGATTCCGTTACTTAGCTTTCAGAAATTATTGAACCGCAAGGCACCAGGAGGGACCATCAGGTAGCGGACGCGCTATTAACCTTGACTAGCTTGACTTGTTAGTGGTATTCATACCGCGCCCGTTGAAATATGTTTTATGCCTCTTTTCCGAAAAAAATTGACTTGCGCCTGAATATCGAGGCAATTCACCTGAAGCCATGCACCGACTCGGAGATAACCTGTAGACATTCATATGTAAACCAATCGACAGTTCATAACCGATAAGCGACCGCCCCGTGGGTATGTAAGCGTTGAAAATGGGATCACGTCCTTCAAGATGGAACATGATACGAAAAACAAGGATGTTTCCTATACCGCAGACCAGGCTTGGTTTTAGGTTGCACAAACGCACGCACACATGTTCGGCGCAGTACAAGGGAGAGCCAGGTCCAGAACTGTCCATCACGACTTCGTGCGTTCTGTGCAGCAGGCATGTGTGATAGATATGTCGTGTCAAAGAGACTTTATATGCATGCGAATCCATATTGTTGTCGCAGATAGAGAGGAAAATCATGATTTTGTGATCGTGTCCTCGGAGGGTGGGCTTAGCACAGCTCCTTCAATCCCGTTGATTTGATCGACGGATGGAATTGAAGAGAAGTCGCATACTTGCCGGATGACAGGCGCGAGAGCTGATATCGCCATCCAGATGCAAGCGGAATTCATTAGAATTGGTACAAGAAGGCCGCTAGACAATTAAAGCAGGATGAACATACTTCCTAGCTGGATATTAGTAAACGTCACGGTGAAAATACATCCGGCCCTGCTCAGTCTTGTGCAGCACGCGGTGAAATTATGGGCTGAATGTGTTGGAAATAGTTTTCGATAGATGATAATTTATGCAAGGGGTATGGCATCTGCGATATTGACAATTGTGCCGTCATCACAAATAACTCGGAATCTGACTAGAGGGCAGGAGTTTAGATTATTGATCATCTGGAAACTGTCCACAAGACGGAATCATGTACTCACGGACGGTAAAAGGCAGCCCCTTCTCTTTGCGTATGCTTGTAAAATACAAAGTACCGGAACCTATAAGAAAGGGCCAGGAGAAAAGAATGTCAATACAGATATAGGTTTCCTTTAGACAAGAGGTAGACCTTTTGAGCCACGTATTCTGAAGCTTACATCGATGTTCCCTTGCAGTTGGCCGATCTGATGTAAATGAAGAACGTAAGAACTTTCATTCCGAGAAAATACAGGCAGCGAATGGTGTTTTCCGTACAACATGACACAATGAAAAAGAAGAAACTCACATGCCCCTTAACATGTGGATCACCATTGAGATACCACTCGGCTTGCGGCCTAATGGCTTCGCCCAACACTTCCTTCAGCTGCTCATCCGCCTTTAGTGCACGCACAATGCTTCGGAATACTGAGCTTGAGAGCTTTTCTTGGTTGGTAGCAAATAGCATGAACGCAGCCCACCCCGCGACCCCGATGGCTACCCCTCCAAGAACAAGTGGCCATGTCGACTATGACGGACCACAGAACAAAACATAGTCAGATTCCGAGAACACAAAGACACCCTAGCGAAGTGTGAACAGCGCCCTTTGGTCTAACCTTGGCTTTTGGAAGATCTCTGAACGGTGGGTGCTTCGCATAGTACGGTCGAGGTCGGGATGGTGCCGAGAAGGTTTCGACGGCGGGTGTGGATGTGGATGGTTCTCGAGGAAGTTGTGTAGCGTAGTTTCTGATGCGAATTCCTCCGAAAACGCGTTTTGACGCGGGATTGAGACGAGATAGAGACATTACGAGGGATTGTAAGGTGAACAAGTATGCTATAGAGTTGGCAGCAGAGTCATGGAATATATTGAGGTTGAACAAGAATCAGATGCAGGCCAGACCACCTAGTCACGCCGCGTTCTGCCGCCGGGTGCCCGGCGCCTTTTCTTGATCTAATCTTATCACTTTCGTTCTATTGATTTATCGTCATAATCACCTTTCCAAGTTTTCCTGCCCTCTCTACTTAAAGGTCTTCTTACTGCTCCGGAAAAGAGTCGAATCGTATGATATCGTTGCTGAGATCCTGCGTAACATGTATTTCTTCCCGAAAAATAAACTCAGTCTCACTGAAGCTCCTACTTGTATGGCATCGGTACACTCAAACTGGTGTGGTTGATCTGGGCAATAGCGGGGTACAACAGGATATAAGATGAATATCAAATACTGCTGACTTCAAGGTCGAGTTAGAAGAACGGTCATGTAAATATATAAATGGAAGTAGAAATCCTACCGAAGGAACATGTAGCAAAGGAGCAGTTGGAACAGGTACAACTAAATAGCGACCGCGAGGGGCACGCTGGTATCTGGAGGTATGATATCAAAGACAGGGGATATAAATATGATGGAAGCATATGGGTCATGCATAAGCGTCGACTCTGCTGATACAGTGTTTAGGCTGTCTAACAGCACCGCGCATAAAGTGACGAAAGAAATCGTAGAGCGAATAGAAAATAGTAGGGAGAGACAGGGGAATATCAGATCATATCAGGACTAGGAAAACGAGAAACAATAAAGTAAATGAGAGTAAAATGCGTTATGCGCATCGAGACGAATGATGCAAACCTACTTTCCAGCTGAATTGGACGGCAAAGGCGGAGGTGGTCCAGGAGTGGCAGCTGACGTCTCGAACCCAGCGCGGAAAGGTGTGAACGGCTTCATATCCAACCCTATGTTCGCCCCAGAAGGCGACAAGGACGACGATCCACCCGCGCCATTAGGCTTGGACGCACCATCGTCGAGGCGCGGCACTTCCCCGTTGAATTTCGACAGCCGTGCGTCCTCCTCTTGTGTCTCCTTGATGTACTCCACGGGCGGACGCGGCATGAGTGGCGGTGGTGTTGAGGGCTGGACTTGCAATGTCGGGCCATTCGTCTTCACAGGGGCGGCGCCGTTCGCAGAGGGCTTTCGGCCGCCATCCCTAGCTTCGAACTTGGCCCTCAAAAGAGCCTTTTCTTCGACTGCTGTGAGTACGCGAGAGCCTTGGGCGCTCGCACCGGGCGGAGAGGGTGCAGGACGGAAACCGTTATTTCCATTGGGACTGCGGGCCGGCGAAGAGCTTCCACCTTGGGGCGGGGGAGTGCTAGGCACCGCAGTGTTGTTAGTAGCAACAGGTGGCGGACTAGTTGCGTTCGCTTTAGCGACTTGTGCATCCCTAGCCGCGAATTTCCTGCGCAACGCTTCCTTCTCCTCCAACGCATTCGCATATTGGTTGGGCAAAGAGGGTGCGGGAACAGGAACAGGCGCTGGGGTGGGCGCCGGCGCTGGTGGAGGTGCGGTGTACGCGGCAGGAGGAGCTCTGTGTTGTGCAGCGGCAGCATCCTCTGCTTCATATTTTCGCCGGAGCTTTTCCTTCTCCGAGAGATGTGCCATGATATTGCTGCTTCCAGCGGCCGACTCGAATGATGGCGGAGCATCGTCGCTAGGCTGCGATGACGAGGCTGTGGGCGCCGGCTTGTTCGCAGGATACAACGAGTCGTAGGCAATGGGTTTGGCAGGGGGCGCTTCCTCCGCGTTGTGTGTTCTATCCACAGCCCGCTTGGCCTCCTCGTATCGCCTCAAAGCAGCCTTTTCCTGCTCAGCCGTCATAAATTGTGGAGTGGCAGAGATGACTGAAGGCTTGGCTGGGGAAGCACTGGAGCTGCCGCCCGCCTGCCCTGAGGCCGACCCAGAGCGAGCATTGACAGCTTGGGCGTATAACGCAGCACCGGTAAGTTTCGATGACGAGCTTCCAGAGGATGCCTGCGCAGGCTGGGATGATTGAGGCCCTTGAGCTGCCAGCCCTTGCTTAATGAGAACCGCTTTCTGTGCTTCCTGGAACAGGCGTTTTTCTTCCTCGGCTGAGAGCCAAACTTTTGGAGCAACGGCGGCGGCAGCTCCACGAGGTAGAGAAGAACTAGCTGCAGGTGGGGGTGATTCAGCCCGCATAGAGATGGGGGGCTAGAATGGATAAATGTCAGAAAAAGGTACGAGATATATTCAATAGGAAAAACCACGCACCGGTGCAGCAGCAGGGCCTTGCACCTTCACCACATTATTTCTCGCATCCTCATAGCGCCTCTTTTCCTCCTCAGCTGACAGCCACTGAGTCTGCGGAGCACTAGAGCCTCCGCCTGCACCTGAACCAGTAGCTTGTGCGCTACGGTTTCGCGACATGAATTCTTCAGGAGGGTCAACATTCTTGAGCTGCAGGCGACCACGTCCAGAAGCTGTCGCCGCATTGCTAGCCGTTGCGCTAGGGCCGTGCTGAGTGAGGCATTAATCGAAAGTGTCGGCTTGGTAGATCCGAAGTCATCAACACCGCGCCCTTGCCCGAAACCACCATGTCCGATTCCATCAGTAGAAGGTTTGGCGGCTAGGGCTGAAGATGATACACCGGGAAGAGTGTTGTATTCGCCCCAGAATTGCTACGGGTATGACCAGGATCGAAATTTGCACGATTGATAGGTAAGGTAGAGACGACGATATCAGGACGGCGGCTAGGTTCGACGCGACTTGGGAGGGGTTGAGTAGCTGGAAGTAAGGATAAACTTGGTGCTGGACCAATGCGACTACAGGCGGTTAGAAATAGCATTCATTAAAGTTTATGATGAACATACTTGATAGCTTCAAAAGATACATGTCTGTAGATGGCGGCTGATCAATTGATGCAACGTTACAGATAATAAAAAAATTACCTTTGCCAGTTGGAAATAATAACGGGAAGATCCATGATGATTTGCGATCCACTCGAGCCCATAAGCGCCTTGATAGAGAGTGCATAAGTTACGTCTATATGTCTCGCCGCATTTAAGGTCGTCGTTGTATGACCCCCGAGATCATAAAGCTGAGCTCTGACGTGTGGGATTGGCCTCCATACAGCGTTCCGTTCACCGGAACTTTCGTTTCGCTGATAACAACCTGCTTGATCTGCGGTGCAGAATTCTTCCTACCTGCAGCATGGACGCCGGCGCGGAATACGGTAGTCTCTTTCAAGAAGAACTCGAATCCACGCAAAAGAATGGTGTGTAGGGAGTCCGACTTGACCGTGGCCGTCACCGAGACACGATCACCTGGGCCGTAGCAAGTGTTATTGCGTTCGACGACAAGGCTCACGCCGTCTTGAGTAATCTGTCGCATTTCGGGTTGACAATATACTGGCCAGGTAGCATGGAGTTCGTGCTTGTCAATTATGATGGGTGCAATGCTTGACACAACCACGACTTGGCCTTGCGCAGGAATCCTCTGGAACATCAGGGTTAGATTAGCATGTGGATATTCGGAAATGGTGGTTGAACATACTTTTTGCCTTTTGTGCATACGCTTGCCACAAGTTCATAGCCAATGCCGGCTGTTGATATTAATCAGATTCACAGAATTTATTAACCTGATGACGATGCATACCTTTGTTATCTAGAGCGATAGTGGGTGGTATTGATTCAGGTATGCGGATGGAAAACGGGAAATCTTGCTAGTATCAAACGCTTTTAAGTCTCGAAAATACATCAGGTCATGAAACGGAACCCACCGAGCGCAATAAGCTATACTCATCAGATGTACTCCATAGATTGACCGGACTCGGGCCGACAAAATCGTAGAACGTGTTGGACGGGCCTCCAGCAGGCAGTGTCTCCACCTTGCGCAGCTCAATGCGTACCCACTTCGCCTTCACCCCTTGCTGTGGTACTCGCACCTCAATGGCCTGTATGCAAACGGCTGGTCAGCTTGCTGGATTTTCCTGATCAGTAAACGGGCCACTCACCCCTTCACTGAGGCTTGAGGTCGATCAGGGCCAGGTGGAATACCGGGGTACCCTGTGCAGTAGCAGCAACTTCGTCAGTCCATGGTTTTGGTTGAAAATGGCGCAGAGCGCCCAAGCGTCAGATGACACGCCAACACATACCGGTTACAAAATCGACATTAGGAGGGGGCTGAAGATTTCTACATTGGACAGGTGATCAATAGCTGTTGCAGTACGGCTAGTGGCCAGTATAGCTGCCATACGTACAATTTGACCTGGGACATTGCTCCGCGACGACGCGCAGCTGGAAGGAAGTATGTGGGAAAGGACAAGAGCAGAGGGCCGGTAAGGACCAAAACGCCGACGGCGAGTCTGCATCAGGACAACATCAAGATGTGATCTTGCTACCGCCGTCATCCCGGATGGAGCGCTCAGCTTTTCAAATTCAGGTGCGGCTGTGTCTCCCTTCGTCACATGCATTCCACCGTGCAGCCAAGATTGAAAAAATTCGTCAATTAACAACACGAACAAGTAGCGTGGAACGTAGATGCACTACAAAGACGCCTTCATAGCAGTTGCATAACAATCGAGGAAGAAAAATACATAAAATATCTCAAAACTTGAACTCTTTGCCCTTCTTGTCTTTCTCGCGATCTCGGTCCATCTTCTGTTTCTTCTTTGCCATCTCCTTCGCCACCATATCGGAAAAGTCCTCTCCACGGCTGCCTGCTCCAGGAACACCAGCATTGCCACGAGCGTGTGTGTCGTACTTCCGACGCAGCTCTTCTTCTGACAGTCCTTCCAACTCTGCTGCATCCAACGAAACGTCGACACCATTGGCTTTCCTCTGAGAATGAAAAGTACGTTAAATGCTGGTCCGGACAAGTAAAGAAAGAAAAACTAGGAGTCGCACCTTCGTCCCTCGTTCGTCTCCGAGCACTGGAATCGGAGCACCAGCAACTGCACTGACATCGTATCCACGCTCGCTGCCCATCAATCCGCGCACAGCAGTCTGCTTCTCTGGTACAACTTGGTATAGTGATCTTGGACCGGTGGCTTCCACTGCTTCGGAGACGGTTCTTCCCTTTCTTAATTCCAAGAAATCGGGCGTTTCCAGACCGCCAGCGACAGATGATACAACGCTCGTCATGCCCGATGGTGTCTCCATTCCTGAAGGGGTCTGTAGGCCGTCTGCTGGGGCAGCTTCGGCCTCTTCTTCTTCTGACTCCTCTTCTGACTCTTCTTCTTCCTCTTCCTCTATAGCAAGCAAATGAAATCAATGATAGGAACACGAAAAGAGAGATATGAGACGAACCCTCTTCTGGCTCTAGCTCTCCCCATAGGTCTTTGTCTATCGGTTCGCCGACCTGATATGGTAAAATCAGTACAATTCGAATGATTAGACGAGTAAAACATACCCCCGAATCGCCAGCTTTCGGTAGGACACCGAAAACATCACCATAGAGTGGTCGATTGTATTCGTCCAAGGGAGGTTTACCCCATCCACCTGGATGGAAACCCCACTGCGCTCTGAGGATAGACTTTGATGAGTAACATAAAATCGATATATTGCCAAAAGAATATCTCACCCTTCTGGAATGGGAGCGTTGAGGCCAGGTATCCGTAGTGTTGGGTAACTAGGCGGAGGGCCGAAACGTTGCATGCTGATTAACCAAGGAGGGGGTGCTAAGGGGGGGATAGACAAGGCTTCAACGAGTTCGGGCGACAAATCTCCAGGACGTTTTTCTTTTAACGATGTTTCAAATTCTTTGCCCTCGTAATACCTGGTATCAATTTTAGCTCTGTCGGTTGCAATGAAGAGAGTATGCAAGGGGACTCACATTTCTCCAAACCCAGTCACCGGTGGTTTCGTCTGGAACTTGAAAAATGCATCGTGCAGTTTCTGATAATCAATGTCCACTTTACCCATCTTTGGTTGCACACGCTCCCTTGTCTTTGCCTTCAGACTCATATTCGCCTCCTTCTCCTTCACTGCATCCCGCATCGTCGCAATGCCCGTGTCTGCAATGTAAGCCGGGAGCTGGAACGGCGGCTTCTCGATACCTCTCTTCCCTTGAAGATAATCGCGCTTTGCACTCCAATGTATGGGTATCGGGACTGTGTTGCGGTAGGATTTGAGGTGTAGAAGGAGCCTGGGGTCCGCGGCTGTGACGTCCGTCCACTCGACGACTTCCGGCTTCTTCACAAGTTGCTTCAGCTCGGCGACTGTCAGCCTGGCCATCTTGCGCGCCTTCTTCTTTGAGAGAGGTTTGGCCTCCGTGTCCGAGTCGCCTTCGGAGGCCATATCGTCATCGGAGTAGATAATTTCCCCTTTGTTGTTCGATTCAGACGTTTTGCCCTGCTGAAGAAGATGGTAGACAGCGTCAATACAAAGTAATTGGAAATACAAAAGGCACACTCACTGAAGATTCATCGGGAGGGAGCTGAAAGCGAGCAAATACGTCGGAAAACGCTTCAAGCCCAGCGTCGCTGAGATCCAACTGCTCAGACACGTACTCAACATTGGCTTTCTTCGATTCCACCTCTGACTCATTCTCTGACTTCAGACTCCCATTTGTCTCCGTCTTTTCTTGTTCCTAGAGGACCACATTGATAGAGACGAAACTTGTCAGCTACAACTTGAACGCAAAAGAGCAGGATAGAGACACACGGTAAGTTTCTTCTGTTTCTGCTTCAGCCGACGCAGCTGATTTTTGGATTTTATGGCTTTCCCATGGATAGTGCTCAGTGAGGGCTTGTCGGTGCCGTTGCGGACGACGTCTGTCTGTGCCACCACCATGCTTGGTCGTTGAGAATGAAGTTGGCGAAAGGTAAAGGGATATTGCTTATGTAATTATTGACAACCCTCAATTATTTAGACGCCGAGTAAACGTAAACGCCGAAAGCTGTCTCTTTAGTGAGTCAGACGAGTAATAACTCGTTCCCAATCAAATTTCCAATTACTTCTTGCTTTACTTTTACGATAGAGTATGCCCTGAGTCTCCTCATATACGAGCAATGCAACTATTAGGGAACATACTTAGAATGCAGTCGCTGAATCGGGAGGTAATGCCATTTTTTTCACTGTTATCGGTCCAATGGTCTAGTGGTTATGATTTCTGTCTTACAATTCTTTGTAAAGTACACAGACGGTCTCCAGTTCGACCCTGGATTGGACCAGTTTTTGAGGACTTCTTCCTTGCTTTTTGAGTCAAAAAATTAAGCAAAACCTTAAGGCCACTCATTCGGAATTCCATGCATTTTGATTTCTGAAGTTCTCAGTTCTGTAAATTAAGTCTTGGGGCCTCTTTGGATTCATAATTAGCATACTACATAATTTTGCTACATAGAAATACTAGTAGTAATTTTTTTAGAAAGTTGCTAGAACCTTCAATCACTCAAGGAGACGTTCTCAGATAATTTCTTCCTGACAATATGTTATGGAAAGGTCGTCTTTTCAAAAATTTCCTCATAACACCGAAGGCAAAGCAGTATTGTAAGAAAACCAATTAAACGTTTTATAAAAGAGTAAAATAAGAATGTTTTACCATTTAATATATGTCGTGCTCCTCGTGCAGCTGAATTTTGTGACTAGCCATTTTTCTAGCAAGCGACTGCACCGTAAATACTTCTATATTTACTGCAGGAGGTTTAGATTTGCTGCGCGAATTATGAGCGAGGCAAATGCTAGAAATAATTCCTTTTTAAGGCGTTGTATTCGGTTGTATTTCACTGTTTGACGTAGTCTGCCTCCGTAATCTATGAAACAGTACCGCTTTCCCTAAGCCTACGATCAGCTGGGCCACTACACTCCACTTCTGGCCAAGAAATGGCCTCAGACCATCAAGTTGCGCTCTCTAGGTCTCACAGAATGCCAACTCCATCAACACATATCTCCAAAGCGGCTAGACAAGTCGTACCGGCATTTCTGCAAAAACTCTACGAGTAAGCGCTTTGCAGATCGTTTCTTATTTCATTCAACTAATCTTTGCCGTTCAGAATGGTAAACGATCCTAACAACGCCGAGCTCATTCGTTGGTCAGAAGCTGGTGATTCGTTCTTTGGTGCGTACTTGAAGTCCAAATTCTCATAATCACGTACTGATATCTTATTGCTTAGTCCTGGACCACGAGCGCTTCGCTCACGAAGTGCTTGGAGATGGTTCAAGCATCGGAACTTCAGCTCATTCGTTCGCCAGCTGAACATGTACGGCTTCCACAAAATCCCACATCTCCAACAAGGTGTTCTTAAAAGCGACACCGACACAGAGTTTTGGAATTTCGCCCATGCCAACTTCCATCGCGGCCAGCCGGATCTGCTGTGCCTAATACAGCGCAAAAAGCAAGTACCACAGCCTGGAGAAGAGGGCGCTCTTGATTTCCGTGACTCAACGACAGGCCTGGCTCTGCCCGCCCCCACAGCCTCGCACACCAATCCGACAAATCCAGCGCTGTCCTCTGGACAGATCCTTGACGTCAACTCCATTGTAAATGGGATCGCTGCCATAAAACGACACCAGACGACGATATCAGCCGAGCTGAATGAATTGAAGCGTTCGAATCAGCTACTATGGCAGGATGCGCTGGCTGCTCGTGCGAAACACCAAAAACAACAAGACACCATCAACAGGATCCTCAAGTTTCTCGCAGGAGTGTTTGGGCAGCAGGCATCCACAAGTAGCCCTGTGGCAGGGGCATCGCCGAATGTTTCGGGTGGGCAACAAAAAGAGGGTGGCATGGGAGACACAATGTCATCTGGAACGAGGCGGAAGATGCGGCTCATGATTGAAGATGCGAAGAGGGATGGTCCGAGGAAAAGCATGGTTGAAGAGCTTACTGAGATTCCAATGGAAATGGATGACGCGATGTTTGAGCCTAGTAAGTCTCGTTCTTGTGCATCTTTCAAAGCACTGACAAATTATCTTAGGCTATCCTATGATTGAAACCCCGAATTCTGTGCCCTCTCCCTCTCCCTCCAATGCAACGTCAGACGGAATTTCGATCGGCGGTGCTTCAGCGTACTACAATAGTAACATCAATAATACCACTACGCCCACTTCAGACTCCAATTCAACCAAATCTGATACCAGAAGCACCCCATTGGTGTCCACGACGACTGATCCAGGATATAACCAGCAACAAACCCAACATCAAACTCAACAACAAACTCAACAACAAACGCAGCAACAAACGCAGCAACAGCAAGGCAAGCAAATCTCGAGAGCCGTTACTCCTGCCCGTCCTGCTTCATCCTTTGAATTCGACCCTCGGTTGCAAGGCGTCCTGAATCAACTCACTCCATCTCAGCTTCAGCACCTCCTTTCCTCCCTCGCTTCTCAATCCCTCAGCGATCCCACTCCGCCAGGACCTTCCATATCCAGTGGCACTATTAATCCTAGTGCAACTAACAGTACAAACGGCCTTCTTACCGCGTACCAACAACCAACCTCCTTTGACTTTTCCATCAACCCCTCTGCACAAACCAATGTGTACAACAGCGCTGGCATCCATTCTATTTCACCAGACGGTTTAATTCCGTTCGATACCTATGATCCAGGATCCCCAAATGACGATCGCCACAACGGAAGCAGCAATTCGGGTCTCGTGAACAACTCGAATCCAGAGCAGCAGCAACGTGAAGCTCGAGTGGAAAGGAGCTGGCAGGCGACTGAGGATATTGATAAAGACGTGAACGCTTTGAATACGAGTATCAACTCTCTCATCCAGACATACGGCCTCGATCCATCCCTAATGGACGATAATCTAAACCCTGGATTGGGCAGCGGAGATAATACGGTGCCGCTCACACATGACGATAATCTTCAAGGAAACGCAGCACCTGAATCGAATGTCAATGCTTCCGACTTCGACTTTTTCAACTCGTTCTTCAATAATATGTCAGCAGCAGCTGGGGGTGCCGCTGGACTGCACGGCGTGGACAACGTCGGTGGCGGCAATGCCACAGGCGACATGGACTACGGCGATCTCGCCTCGACGGCCTTTCTAGATGAAGCGCCGACACCCATGTCCGACCTGACAGCATCGCCGGCGCAGTCTCTGAGGCAGGTTTCTCCCGGGTTGTTGGACTTGGGTACTGCTAATGGCGACGATGACACCTCCCCTAGTTCTGGCCTTAATCTCGCGTCGTCTGGGGGTGGGACGAAAGCGGCTCCTACGGGAAGTGATGTTCCAGCAGGAGGGCGGCTGAAGAGGAAATCAGACGTCATTTTAGATTTTGAGGGTATGAATGCAGCAGCTGGTGCAGACGAGCAAGGCCCGCCAACGAAAACGACGGCGACTTCGACATCGAAGACGAAAAGAAGAAAAGACAAGTAGGAATATAACACCATCTGGAACCTGGGGTACGCAATCGTGTGTTGATACATGGTTGTTGACTCGGATGCTCTCCGCCCGCCGTCCTCTCGTCGATTCCGACCTCAAAACCTTTTATTTTCATGCTATATCTCGTCTCGTCTCTTGACAGAACGAACCTTGCTTTGCTGGGTCAACCTGCACGACCATGCTTCCCACCCACCTTTCATTCTTACTCTTCTGCCCTCTAGGCGCTCATGTTTTATGTTTATTCACGACATTTCGCCAGCATGATTCGTGTTTACCTCCTAACACAACTATCTTCTTCAAGCTTTCAAGGACTCCTCACCGCCATTCAAGCCATACATGCATCACCACATACGTATCACCATCTCATGGCCACTTGTCCGCCATCTATCACCACTTCCTTTCCGATTCTTCCTGGTGTACTCTAATTGTTTCTAGATTGACTGTACCTACGTGTAATATCATTACTGCAACCCAGAAACCAAATCAAGTGTACTAGTATGTACTTAATATTGCATATTACTGTTGGTTCGCATGAATTCTGGGCGGATGGCTGCCGATAATTCCAATCTACAACGCCTTCCTTGTAGTAAAAGCGAGCGATTGATGGAAATCTTGTTGATTTTCTCATTGTCAAGCTCACTGTCGATAGTGTCGAGCTAATGCTGTGTTGGGCTGATTGCTCCATTGGTCATATGTAAGTATTGTCACGGTTCCGCAGATGGCGTGCTCTCGGGCGCTTAAAATAGCCACCTCAAGTCGCAGCGTGGAGACGCCTCGAGTGTATACATGCATCAACTGCTGGTGCAGCAATCAACACTCTGACAGAGTGACGATACTGCCTTCCTGGTGATCAAACTGAATGCGGCTAGTTGCTGCCATTGTGCTGCTGTGCCGTGCTGCGTGGGATTGGGCGATAGGCTGGGCGCTAGATATATTTGGCTAGGCACGCCGAGTAAACGTGGGCACAACAAGGCACAACATGTGCTCAGGGTTCTCAGCAAACGTTCAATTGAACGCATTCTCAACCTCCAGACAGCATACAGAACCCATGGGCCCATAGCCAACACCAAACTTGTTATCGACACTCATATCCCAACTACATTTGCAATGGGAGAAACAACACCACATGACAGATCACTTGCTGAAGATGCCACGGATGACGCCGGCAGTGATCCTCCAGAGGAAGAGGACGATGATATTCCAATGAATACCAACAATTTAAGGGTCTCTGAGGAAGACGGTACGCCATTGCTGCAATAATTTTGTTCGGTTCATGTATACATCCGTTATGCAGGACTTGATTTGCTCAATCGAGTAGTCCTTCATGATGCAATAAGCAATGGGTACGACGGTTATCCGCCTTCAGACCTACTATTAAAGCCAACCACACTTGTGGAACAAAACCTTAAAGACTGGGTCGATAATCCAACGCCTTCATCCCGCATCCTGTGGCTTTCAGTTTCCAAGGGCCTTAGCAAATCGGCCGCTGCTCGAAAAGTCGTTGAACACTGTCAGGCCAGTAATCGATTCGTAGCAAGTTTCTTCTTCCATAGCGAGAAAGGATACGATCAGGGTCGCGGGCTGTTTCCAACCATAGCTTACCAACTGGCCAACAACCATGAAGACTTGCGTGCGCCTATCAATCGTATTGTGTTACAGGATCGTTCTTTACTTGACCAGGATTCCATTGGCGCCCAATTTCAATCACTGATCGTTCGACCTTTCCAAGAGTCAACTTCAATTCCACTTCTATCTGCTATTGTCGTCATCGTTGGTCTAGATGAATACAACGAACAGTCTCAATTGGAAATACTAGACCTCATCGCGAGTGCCGTGACAAAATACCAACTTCCTCTCCGATTCCTCATTTCAACGCGTTCAGAACCCTACTTTGAGACCGCGTTTGGCGAGGAACCTCTCAAAGACTGCAGCCGCACAATAAAGTTTAGCGACAATATTTCCATCGCCACGGAAAGCTCGGCACTCTCTGATCTCCTCCATTCCCACTCTGACAGCGCTTCCCATCCTTTTCTCCGGCGTCTACTTCCGTCCGTTAAAAGCAGACGTGGTCGGATTTCCCATACCCATAGACGCGCAGGCTACATGGATAGCTTCCCTAGGTTGGTCACAGTCGAAAGCAGCAATGGCCGTGCAGAGTCGTACTCTCGATCACTGATGATGAAAGGACACGGTTTCCCACTCTGGTACCCAGGCGGTGACTTGGGTAAGCCTATCGAATACTTACAAAAAGGTGTGAGTATTGGCGATGTCGGTGTTTTGGACCGCGACGGTCTTTTCGACTTCTGCTTCAATATTTTCTTGCCTCCAGACGACCCCAAACATTCGCATTTGGCACCTGAGGAATTCAAGCCTATCGAAGGAGGTTTGGATACGTCAGAAATCCAGACACAGCCAAACTATTTTGAGCCAGGATCGGTGATAACGAGCAAGGGAGTTACTGTTACACGGCGTTCTGAAAGTCCGCTGTAAGGCCGTTCAATTAATACGTCTACCTCGCTCTAACTCCTTTTTCGACTTCGCAAGGGATATCTCATTTTCATCTACTGAGCAAGAAGGCGGGATTATCATATTACCAGATGGCGCTCTTTCGCGAGGATATGATCAATACGGATCGTATTCATGAATACGCCAAACGACATGCGCCGTATTGGTATCAGGATGTCAACGGTATGGGGTGTCGTTCATACGAATGGGTCTCTGTTCCTCGTGACAGGCTGCGACAAGGCCAACGACTGGGCAATAGCTTCTTTTCCGTATTACTCTGGTACAAAAACGCAACTTGACCTTCAATATACCCAGCAGCCTGATTTTGGACCTCCATGGGTGGACCACAGTACAGCGCGTACCGATTTCTATGCGCCTTCTACTTCTAAGTCTATACCAACGAATGCTGACTCGCGACATCAATGCATCTTCGTTCGCGGGATGCGAATATCCTTGAGTCTCAAATCGTGGAACGAGGCCATGCCTGTCACACAGTCAGCGCGGTTATACTACTCTTATATCTTACACACACCGACGTCGCTGGAGCTATTGATGAACGCTATCTTAATATGCCTGCGATTGCGTCTGTCGGAACGCAGGGCAATGAAAAAGGTGACCCCAAGCCGCTTGGTGAGCCACACGTCCTGCCATATTATATATACACTCAATAAAGCGGGTCGATAAGCAATTATTCCACCCTAATTTTGTCATCGGACAAGTGCTTTTGCAGCGGGTAAGTCGTTATTCCAGAACTAATGAGGAAATTGCTAAGATGGCTTCTTCAAGCACCCTGACTCTGAAGTAGCGCTTGTCGACGATTCTGTCTGGTGTTCTCTAACTCATGAGGTATTCTCAGATCTTCATTTCGAACCAGCTTTGACCATGCTATGTTCATTACCCTTAGAGTCTGTGTACAATATCTGAGGTCAACGAGCTTGTCACAGCTGTATTCAATCAAAACGACGTCGTTGAGAAAGACGGTAATATGAATTTATCTATGCGGCATCGACCTCAATTAAACGCCTAATAATTCTAGGAGTAGTCACCCTCGTATCGAAGACAGACAGTGGCTATGGAACGGTATTTATATTTTTGAGGTCCTACGTTATTCGATGACGGATCTTCTTTTCTAGCTACCAAAATCCCCGCCTCCTCCACGAAGAGCGCCTTGGTTAACTCTCCCACTGCTTCCCAAATTTCTCAAGCAAAACCTGAGAAGAAAGATCTTCACTGGGTTCAGGATATACCGGTCTCTGAGCATGCTAAATTATTCTGATTGTGCGGACTATGATCTCGCTTCTAATTACTCGTATAATCATTTCTTTCCGTATATCTAAATTTTGTATGTGCTATATTGGTTGCATATGGTTTCTTTACGGCTTTGCATAGATTACTGTTTCTACGATTCTTTCGTGAACTTTTTAGATCTCTATATACTTTGAAACTTCCTGTCGGAACTGAGGTGAGTATTGCAGTGCTCATATGGATAAATCAAGAGCCGGGCGGACTATCTGGTTAATTTATTATTATTCTAATTTATGTTGAACGATTTGATGCAAGTTACTGTTTGAACTTACAAAGAGGAGGAAACTTAA
>JACGCK010000499.1:0-19572 GCA_014925825.1 Pholiota molesta
GGTATCTGCTGGTCACGTCGAGTTCCGCTTTTTGTAACCCTGCGTTAAGGCCGCCCTCTCCATCGATTGTCCTCTGCGCTACGACCTCGACCAAATCCCATTCCCTGTCGTTCGCGAATCCCTCTGCCAGTCGGCGAGCGGCTACTGTCTCCCGCGCATCGAGTTCGAATGCTTTCTGGAAGCATTTGGATGATCGAATAGGATCCGGCGGAGATGATTGCTCAAGGTAATATATGCCGAGAGATGTGAACGCTGGAGCAAATTCTGCATCGTGTTTGAGAGCATTGATAAAATATTTATATGCATCCTGTATATTTGAGCCTATAGACTTTATTATTGAGTACCAGAAATTTGTATTATCAAGGCAAACGTACCGCCAATACTCATGTTGCATTTTCCGATGCGCCACAGACAACGCGCGCGTTCGTGATTCAGATGATCCCCTTCAAGGTCTTCGAGAGTCTCCAGTACTTGTTGGAGTTCTTGTAAACTCTCTTCATAGCGACCCAGCTGGTATTTACACCATGCAGTTTCTTCCTTAGCACGCAGCCCAGTTTCCATATCGCCTGGTAGAAGAGACCGAGACCTGACTAAAGACCCCCGCCGCTTCGTCCCATGTCGACGCAGCTTGAAGGATGTAGCCACGGCCCATCATGGCTGCCGTATTATTTGGCGAGCGCGCAAGAATTTCGTCGATGATGCGTGTTGCCTCTGGATGTGTTTAGGAGAGAAAAAGTGCACGAGAGACGTAGCCAATATGACCTGAAGGCCCGTGCGGGTCCTACAGAACATGTTAGAATATAGAAATAAGAAGGAAAGAGATATGACGCACTTGGGCAAAGACTTTGCTAAATCCGATTCTAGAGTGTTCAGATTGCGTAGCCCTTGTTTTGAAGTTTTGATTGCATTCTCATAGTCGAGTTCGTTGAGGTACACTTCTGCCAATATCCGAGAACCCAAAATAGTATCTGACAGCCCAACAGATGCGTTCTGGGCGTATTGAAATCAGCACAAAGTACTAGAAAAAATGTTAGAGTATGCACCAAGATGACATCCACAGGATCTACGTCTTCGCCAAGATTGAAAATGTCGCGTTCTTCCTCATCTTCTGATAATATTCTTGCTTGTACGCAAAATATCCACGGCACAAGGAGGCCAGTGCCGATTCTGGAAAGAGCCTGATATACGCCCGCACATGTTCTCGATCATATTCAGCTGCGATAGCGTCAATGCCAGAACGACAGACGAGGCAAACGAACATGAACTCACAAAGATCTTCGCAGTCCAAGCTTTCAAAAAATAGCCTCCATCCCAACTCGTTCAGGCTTCTTGAGTAGCACAATGCCTTCTATGTGCTCATCCAGCTCGCGCACGGCCTTTTGCTTCAGCGCTCGCCCCTCGGCCGTGGCCGGTATTGACTGTAGATATTGTTGCTTATACCGCAGCTGCTTTGCCTCGATTTCGCGTCGCAGGTCATCCGAAGTATTAGGATGATTAAGGATAGATTCATAAAGAGTGGATAGCTATGCACAATATGGGATCAATGTCAGAATGCAATGATTCGGGACGAGGGCGCAACCAACCTGTTATTTGTCGAAGATCTCCAAGAACACCTCCTTGCGCAACTGCTCGGGGCTCCCCGCTCCCAATCGCATCCGCCGCCTTTCGACTTCGCGTTTGAACGTGTCCGCCTCGAGGGCCTCTGTCAGCGCTATGACTTCCTCTAATACGCGAAAACCGTTGTGAATCGCTTCTTGCGCGTCATACGTTGTTGATCCTGTTGGATTGGTGGGATCTGGGGGCGGTAGGGTAGAAAGAAGAGAATAAACATTGGATTCGGGGAGGTAATACGAGAGACCGCTGATGATCTGCAAAGAAGAGGAAGAAATTTGAGCTTGAGGACGGTGGTTGAAACTCTATGATTAAAGCATACCTGCTGTCGGGACCCATTTTTCCGATACAGCGCGATCAACTTTTGCAGGGTCTCAGCGCACTTGACGGCGTCCTGGCTAGGACCCACGGTCAACATCCAGTCCCTCTTACACATAGCGAATCATAGTCACCTCTTATTAAACACACCCAGAAGCTGCACCAGGACCTTCGCTTGCTTCTCCCATTCTCCTTTCCTATCGTAGAAGTTTGACAGACCCTTAGAGCAAAAGACAAGTTTAACACAATGCAATTTATCGGGCGCCTAAAGAAAAACCCACCTGCCACGCCAAGGGCTGGGATGTGTTCAACTCAATGGCCTTGCGATATATCTTGATGAAACAGACGCACTCAGTTAGATCGGTGATGACACGCGCCAGAGAAGAGGTACTGTACTTGCTCGCTCTGGTCGAGTTCACCTAGCTCTAGCAGTGCCAGTGCCAGAAACACATGTCTGTGCACGGGAACGTCGCGATACACGTCAGCAAGGTAATGTGCAGAGACGAAGCGAAGGGATGCGAGACTGACGCGTTGTAGTTTTCGGGCTCAAAGTCCAATACGAGCGCCGACTCCTTTTTGGCGCTGAGGTAGTCCTTTTTCGTTATGCCGTCGCGTGCGGCTTTGAGGTGGGTTTTGGCAAAAGACATGTTATGGAGTGAAATGTTTATTGTGCAGTGAACATCGATGGTTCACGCATAGAGATTAGTCTAGTAGTTGAAGTGAGAGAGTATAATCCGCGTACGCACGCGATCAAGTTACAACTTGGAAGTAGATAGTAGATTAGATTAGATCGCGTCCAGTGTCCTGACTCCGAGTGCTACGCGCGTCTCTACAGGCTTCCACATTTTTCTAAATTTCATATTTCTGATTGAGCTTATGTTGGAATGGGCGGCTTCGGGATTACCAAAACCCCCTACTACTGGCATGATCACCTTGCTGAAAGCAATGGTCCCCCACTGTCGAAATTCACTATATATGGATAGATGTTAAGAAATCGTAAATATTTACCTGTGCGTGGATTGGCAAGCATAAGCAAACAATGCATTCCCTATCAACTTGTGAAAATGTTGAGAAATCGTAAATATTTACTTGAACATGGTTTGGCAAGCACAAGCAAACAATGCATTCCCTATCGACTTGTGAAAATGTTGAGAAATCGTAAATATTTACCTGAGCATGGATTGCCAAGCACGAGCAAACAATGCATTCCCTATCGACTTGCGAAATGTTTGAAAATGTTGAGAAATGACCAAGAAATGTTGAAGAAATGACACTTGGTACTTTGATTCTTTTACAGTTTCCGAAGACCGAGCGTGGCGGGTGCAGCCACCAGCAAGGTCTGACAATAAAAGATTATAGCAATGATTACAATTTACAGGCTTCTCCAAGGCTTCTCATCAATCAATCACATACAAGTGATAATAACCCGGGCCATCAATTAAGTATAAGTAAGTAATAGTATATCAAAAGAAAATAATTTGATGAACCTGTCCTAAACATAAGTCTGCATCGAGAACTTGGGTGAGAATTTGGACGTTCGAATAATGTGACACCATCAGCAAGGTGTTGAGGAGACCGAAGGTCGACCCTTTATTGATATATACCCATAATATCCCAACATATGTGTGGCTAAATCTGTCAGAACAGCGTAAGCATAGTAATTGATTATACTAAGAAGAGAATAAGAGCTGAACCAAATTAAGAGAGCAATTATAACACAATAACCCTAAAATACATTAAACAGATCACCAGAGAAGCGCCCACCAGAGAGACCAACAAGGGATACCCTATAAGTACAATATAAACAATTAATGATGATCAGAATCAATCAGTACAGATTGACGTTGCCCCAGCGACACCGCAGTGGAATTATCAGAGCGGTATGCGCGGAGGAGTAGGAGAGAGAGTGGGAGTTGTCTGGTTCTGCAAATACTCCACATACTCGACAAGGAACTTGACCTGTTCATACGTTTCCACGGCCTTCGCACTTCGCCGTCGCCGCACAAGCGTGATCACCTTCTCGACAAAGGCGACGGGGTCTTGCGCCGGTGCGGGTGCGGCAACGCTTCCATTCGCATACGCAACCGTTGAGCCGTTTATGATGGTAGAGAGTGAGTAAGCGTTGCCAAGCCAGCCGCATAGCCCGAGCCTGATCACCCAACAGCAGGCGACGACGCCTGCGCGGCCAACGCCGCCGCGACAATGTACGAGAACGGGCACGCCGCAAAGGGTATACCGGTTGATCAGGTCCATGAGGTAGGTATCAAGACATGCTGCGGATGTCGGCGCAAGGCCCTCTGGAATAGGTAATCTGATGCAAATGGGTAGAATCAGGTAAGTATGTGGGCGAATATGAGAGGGTAACAGGATCGTACCGAAGAACGTCAATTCCGATCGTTTTTGCACACTGTTCGTATTCGGGCCATGGGGCGCCTAGAAATTCGAGTTCTTCGTTATCCAAGCAACTTTTAAAATCCGAATGTTAGCATGGACCGTGCGACGGCAGAACAAGGGAAAAAAAGCTGACCAGACGATGCATCCAACACCTAACTGCTTCATGCGTCTCATATCGGTTTCAAGGTCTCTGCAAACACCGCTTCGGCCTTTCACAGGGCCCTCAAGGCGAACTGAAAATATATGAGTGCAAGGAGCAGAATAGTGATGGTGAATATACCTTTCTTGCCCGGACATGACGATAAATATAGATTTCCAATTGTAAAAGGAGGAGGATTGCGAGTAGATTGACGATCACGGTAGGGTATAGTTTTTGGCGTGATTGTCATGGATGGCGTCCGAGAAAAAGGAGGCAAAAACAATGGGGTTTCCATTGGTGACGGGTATGACTCTGAAAAGCGAGAAGACACGGAGAGGGAGACAGATACATTGGTTTCAGGACGAAAGCCGGTCAATGTGACCTGTTCAGTGCGAATGCGGGTATCTTGGCCACAGTCTATGCCCGAGTTTAATGCAGCGTGGAGAGCGTCGGTTACGTGTGAACGGGTGCGAAAGTAGCTCTGCGGTGTTTGTTTCGTGAGGGTAGCGAAAGTAGAAAGAAAGGGCGGCAGTGGCGGCAGTAGAGGCTGCAGCGCTTGAAAGCGTGTATCACGCAGGGAAGACAGGCGGTCAAGAGTAAAGGAAGCGGGTATATCGAGGAGACTAGGCGCGCTTTGGGACAGAAGCGCGTGCGAGGAGATGAGGTCAACAAGGTCTGCTGGAATCATGAACGAGATGCTGAGATGTGGGGTGTGAGCACATAAACGCGGCAGACATGAGCAGGACGTACTTGATAGGGTGGGTGCGTGACGTTTTCACCTGGGCTTGGGAAGAAGTGGGCAGGGGCTCTGACATGGCGGCCATGATTTCGTCCTGGAGACTGACAGATGGACAGGTGTCGGGTACGGCGGCGTCGGCGGGGGCGGGGGCGGGACACCATGCGCGCAGGCGGTCGTTGAGGAGCTGGCGCGCGCGCAGCTGGGCGAAGTGGTCGGGCGCATGGAGGGACAGGGGCAGGTAGCGGACGGGGGCACCTGGACGCGGGTTAGAACATTGCAGAGCGCGTGATGGGGCGCGACGCACCGTGGACGCCGAACTTGGCGCGACTGTAGTCGCTGGCGTGGTGCTGGGACGCGAGGCGGGCGAGGTGGGCAGGGGCGGGGACGGGGGACGGCCGGCAGGGAGGGTCGTACATGGGGGCGGGGGACAAGCTTGACGCTTGGCAGTGATGGGGTGGCGCACGTGCTTGGGCTTCTTCCTTCGCTGGTGCTGGTTCCCACTCATTCTCTTCCTCGTCTTTTGCAGCAAGGCTGGCTCTCGCTCGTCCCCTCAGCCGCAGCCCGTCCACGGTCCTTCACCCCACTCGTTCCCATGGCCCTTCGTTTCCAGACGAACTACGACTTCACCGATGTCCCCATCCCCACCACCCGCCAGCCCCCGCCCTCAGGCGCCACCATCCGCCGCGCAAAGACCCTCACAAAGCCAGAGCGCGGCGTCGCTCCCGTCCCCCTCATCAACCCCCCCACCCTCCTTCCAGGCTCAGCTGGCGCCCCCCTCCCACCCTCCAACGACGACTACAATGGCTCGACGTCGTGGCGCATTTTCTCCCGCATAGTTACCTTCTGGGCCCCCGACTTTGTCCTCAGCTCCCTCGGCGGCCTCAAGGACAAGGCTGTTCGCCAAGCCTGGAGAGAAAAGGTCGCTCTGTGCTTCCTCATCGGCCTCATGTGTTGTACCGTCGGCTTCGTAACCGTCGGCTTCCAGAAAGTCCTCTGTCCTGAAACCAGCATTTCCAACTTCCTCCGCGTCGGCACTTCCAATGTTGTCCTCGGCGTACACGGCACCATGTACAACATCAGCCACCTCAAGGTCCCCAGTGGTGCTACTTTTTCTACCCTGACAGGTGCCCCTGGCCAAGATATCACCCCTTACTTTGTACGGAGCGCTTCCCAGTTCAAATCTTGTTCGGGCCTCAAGTTTCGTGTCGCCCTCGACGATCCCTGTCCAACCCCAGATTCCTGTCCTTTGGGCCTTCTCAACTCTACCGCCAATCTCAACAGCCTAGGTTTGACCAATACTCAATTCATCGTGGGTTATACATGGGACCAAATCGCCAATCTTACTGGATTTCTCGTCCTCGATGGTGCTGTCATCAATCTCACCCCATACTTGTCTCTCCATAGCAGCCCTATTCCATCGGACAGCGTCGATGCAGCCATTCGCACCATCATGAAATCCGACGTCAGCGGCAGTGGCAAGGATGCCATCCGACTTTTCTACAACCGCGCCGATCTCAAATCCGCTATTCCATGCATCAAAGAACGTTACTACGCAGGCAATATCGACAAGGTCACACCAGGCTGTTTCGTGTCGGCACTATTCCTCTATGCAGGCTTAATTGTCATCCTTGGATTGGTTTTCGTGCGCTTCGTCATGGCCTGTATCTTCAACTGGTTCCTTTCAGAGAGACTGGCGGGTCCGCCCACCAGCCATGATCTCAATCGTTCTGCCATCAGTCCTGCGGTCATGCCAGAAGGAGCCAACGTTTCCGTTGACAACAAGAACGGTACTGCACCCTGGGCGGGCGGTCAAAAGAAGCTCAGCAGCAAGGCCAACAAGATCGTCCCCTCGCTCACATCCTCATCAAGTACAACATTGATCAACTCGGACAACGGCACAGCACCCATCATGAGTCTCACGCAGATTGGAGCAGAGTTGTTTGCCGTCTGTTTGGTGACCTGCTACTCTGAAGGCGAGGAATCATTACGCACCACCCTGGATTCCATATCAACGACAACATATTCGGACGCGAGAAAACTTTTGTTCATTGTTGCTGATGGCATGATCACTGGAGCTGGAGAAAAGAGGAGCACGCCTGATATCTGCGTTTCTTTGCTAGAGGCAGATCCACGCTTTGGAAATCCCATCCCCATGGCATATGCTTCGGTCGGCTCAGGGGCAAAAGCTCAGAATCGGGCAATGGTATACGCGGGTCACTACAGTGCGTATGGTGTATTCATTTTAAGTCCACATTAACTGATGCTCAACAGCTGTGGCGGGACGCCGGACGCCTACTGTCATCATCGTCAAGTGCGGAACTGATGCTGAGGCCATGTCTGACAAGAAACCTGGCAATCGCGGGAAACGCGACAGCCAGCTCATTTTGATGAACTTCTTTTCCCGCGTGACTTACAACGATCGCATGACACCCCTGGATTTTGACCTTTTCCGGAAGATGCACATCCTGATGGGCGTCACACCCGACTTTTTCGAGGTTTGCCTTATGGTGCGTGGGAGAAAGTTTATTATCTATATTGCGAATTTTCAATGCGTTTGTCTGATAGGTCGACGCTGACACCAAGGTGTTCCCGTCATCGCTGAAGCACCTTGTCAACTGCATGCATCACGACCAAATGATCATGGGTGTGTGCGGCGAGACGCGTATCGCGAACAAGCGTCAATCATGGGTGACAGCCATTCAGGTCTTTGAATATTTCATTTCCCATCATTTGGCAAAGGCATTCGAGTCGGTCTTTGGAGGTGTTTCCTGTTTGCCAGGATGTTTCTCTATGTTCAGGCTCAAGGCAAGAAAAACGACAGGCGATGATTGGGTCCCGCTCATTATCAAACCCGAAATCGTCAAGGAATACAGCCAAAGCGAGGTCTCTACATTACATCAGAAGAATCTCCTCTTGCTTGGTGAAGATCGTTTCCTCACGACAATCTTGATTCGGACCTTCCCGAACAGGAAAATGATGTTCTTGCCCCAGGCTAGATGTAGGACGATCGTTCCGGATACCTTCAGCATTCTCCTCTCGCAACGTCGGCGATGGATCAATTCAACTATTCACAACCTCATGGAACTGGTTCTCGTTCGCAATCTCTGTGGTACTTTCTGCTTCAGCATGCAGTTTGTCGTTTTCATGGATCTCGTTGGCACGGTGGTGCTTCCTATCGCCATCAGTTTGACATATGCCCTCATCGTTAGTATGGCCATCACCCCTCCGAAAACTTTCGAAGAAGCTATTCCACTCATGCTGCTCTGTGCCGTTTTGGGTCTCCCTGCTGTTCTGATCATGATCACGACAAGAAAAGTGGTATATGTCTTCTGGATGTTGATCTATCTGCTCGCTTTGCCGATATGGAATTGTGTCCTGCCTTTATACGCGTTTTGGCATTTCGACGACTTCTCTTGGGGAGAGACGAGGTACGTTTTGATTATTTGACTCATGATAAATTCGTGCTAATCATGCTATTTTGCTTATACAGAAAAGTTGAAGGCGAAGGCAAAGATGAGGGTCATGGCGGTGGAGGCGGACATGATACTTTGCCTGCCGTACCATTGCGTCGTTGGGAGGACTGGGAACGCTCGAGATTGCGCAAACTCAAACGCGAAGAGAGACGTCGCAAAGACTTCGAGCGAGCCCATCCCTCCGGTTACATGGCTGGCGACCGCGACTTCCTCGCAGCTCCAGACACCCGCAGCGTCTATACACGCAGTCAGTATGACGGCTCTGATACCATGTCATTAAACTCCTCAGACGACGATCACTGGGGCACGCAAATCGGAGGCTACAACGAACATAACACACAATTTCCGCCACCGCCAGTCGGACTAATTCGCCCCGAAAATGTGGACAGAGCCAAGGTGGTGGACGGCGCCGAACTAGAAGCCATGCTGGAAATGGGATTCGACGACCGGCCACCCGCGCCTAATGGCACATCATATGTTCCTCGCTATCAACTAACCGACGGGTCGACTACACAACTTGCTAATGTCAATGGCAATGGATATTCACCGCTAGCTAGATCGGGTTCGCCAGGGCTCGCGAACCAAAACCTAAATAACATGTTATCACCCACATCACCTACAATACCTATCTCAGGCGACTCTGGGGCTGGGCGCCAGCCGCCTCGAAGTGCGGGTGCTCCTGCTGACCGCTATGGACCGCTTGGCCCTCTCGATCCCGAGACCAAGTTCTGAACATTGGCCGTCTTCGTCTCTTTCTCCTTGGCCTCTCTTCAAGACACACATTTATCCATCCTTTGCATACCTGCCCCGATCTTTGCATTATTAGCTATACCCCTCACACCCATGCGATGTCATTCACGTAGCTTTTGCACCTCGACCGTACTTTCATGATGGACCACGGAAGTTTCTTAGTACCCGCCTTTTTAATACCCGTAGTAGTAGTCGTCACTGCGGGACATTCCACGTTATCTCGTAGCTAGTTGGGCCGCCATGTCGTTCTTTTCATCTATTTGCGCATCGTTTTTCCTAACATTATAATACTTCTGGAATAGCTATGCACGGAAACTGAAGAAAAAAATAATGATAAAGGTGTAGAAGATATGTTGCCTGCATTGAGTTGGTTGCACATGATTTGGCAAGTGAATACTGGGTGAACAGAACAGCTCCTGTAAAGGGCCGCGCGTGCCGATCGGCAGCAGTGATTTACAGCTTTCCTGTTACCATTACCTTGCCATTACCTGTTGCAACATTCATTCCCCAGCTTGACAGTTCCCCTCGTTTCTCCAGCTGCAATATCTACAAGCTATACGACTCGATATACACACCTTCAACAAATCTCTTCCCGCTGACGAGTTCCTAATAATCAATCTACATGGTAGTCTCGAAGGATAAATTAGTATGTGTTTCTCTAATCACGACTGATCCTGTTCATCTGAGTATCGCCTTCCCGAAACTCTAGTGGGCGACAGGGCACGACGAGACGGTAGAAGTCAATCAGCGGGCTCTGATCGACAAAGTACTCGCTCGCTATTCAGGCGAATTTACTGTGTTCCGTGAGCTCTTGCAGAACTCGGACGATGCGCAATCGGAGGCGGTGGAGATCAGATTCGAAACACAGGCATACCTCGCGAGAAAGGCTAGAGAGCAGTCTGGAGAGCCTCCGGAAGCTGCAACCAGCTCCGAGGGACCCTTGCCAGACCTTAAGACCACGCATGTACGTCCGCAGTTCTTCCAACGACTTGGGACTGAACGATCTGCCCAAGGTTCACCAATGGACATTCAAGAACAATGGTATCGTCTTTCGCGAAGAAGATTGGAGTCGACTGAAGAAGATAGGTGCGTCTTGAGTAGAACATTGGCGAAGCTGTCTGAAGCTCACGTTTATTCTAGCTGAGGGCAATCCGGATGAGGAGAAGATTGGCGCTTTTGGTGTGGGTTAGTGAACTTCCACTTGAAGCATATATATCTGTGCTCATAGACTCAGGTTTTTATAGCCTGTTCTCGGTAACGGAGGAGCCATTCGTGACGTCTGGAGGTACGGCTCATTTCCTTGCATGAAACAAGTGATATTGACGGGAATTTAGATCAATGGATGGGTTTCTATTGGAAGGACAAAAAGGATCAGGTACATTCTTCCAAGCTATGCGTCTGTATGGTCATTCCGCTTACTGAAAATCTGTCTAGTTATTTGCTCGAAGGGGGCAGCTACCTGATGCTGAAGATGACCCATCTTCGAGGAGATGGACAAGTTTTTCCATGACTCTCAGAGAGCCTGCTCCCATCCCAATTGCGTTCGATTTCACCAGATTTCTCGTGTCTTCTCTAACATTTATGAGAACCCTGGGCGAAGTCAGCGTGTTTTTTGACGACAAGCGCCTTGTCAGACTCAATAAAGCAGCTGGGCAGCCCCGAGCTCTGGGTATACCTAAAGGACTTAATGCACGTTCCCCATCTGGAATTATGATCGTGGATGGAATACAAACTACTCGTGAGTCTATCTTCCGGCTGACATTATAAGATTACTTTTGTGTTAAGCTTTGTTTTCAGCGCTGTACATCAAAGCACAAGTAATGAAATGGATTTACACATCTGGAACGGAGAAGAAAAGAATTGCACCGCCGAAGGTCATTAACATCACTAAACCTTCTGGCGGCGGTAGTTTCTTTTCTTCCTTATTTTCTTCCATCGCTGGGACTGCCACGTCTCAAAGAGCTGTCACGCCGGCCCCTCTTCCTCCTCCAAAGCCTGTAGACCATTTAGCTATCAACGAAACTAGTGTTTCATTATCGATATACTCAGCCTCAGTCCAAGTACGGTTGGATAAGAAACTCTCCTCTGAAATAAATCGTTCTACCAAGAAGAATCCTCCGACTAAAATAAAATTTGAACTCATCTATGTCAGTTGATTTTGTGGTGCTCGTTCGATATCAGTATTGACCATGTTCCAGACGGCTAAAGATGAATATGATGCCAGCCTGGAAGAGGATGCTAAACAGCCTGAGGCAACTGGTAGCATATTCCAGGGGTTGCGTGCAGATGTCGACGGGTAAGCAATCTATAACGATGAAGTGCGACGTCACTCAATATTCATTTTGCATATAGAACTGGTGCTGCTCGCGTTTTCATTGTAAGAACCATCTCTTTATTGAAATATAATAATGTATGCAAATGCTTCAAGTAGGGGCATAGCACGGCTCAAAGCACTGGAATAGGCGGTCATATTGCAGCACGCTTCATCCCAACAGTCGAGCGTGAATCGATTGATTTTATGTAAGCGCTCTTGGGAAATCTCCTTTCCATCATTTGAATGCTAACGTAAATTCCATATCAGGGACCGCAATGTTGCAAGTCAGTTACAGAACCTACTTAACAAGCCACGCTTCACTAACTGCTACTGAATAATTAGTCTGGAATAGAGAACTGCTCCACGTTGGTGGCCTTCTATCCAGAGCTACATACGAATTCGAATTATCAACTGTCCGCGAACAGTGGGAAGCCTCGAGCATTGGGATAAGCACCCCCTCGCTAGAAATACAACAGCGCCTTCGAGCCCGAGTGATACATGCACTACAGTTCTTCATGTTCTACACGTCTACGCCATCATCTGACGTCTCAAGCTTGATGGAAGCTGCCTTTTTCTCTTGTACATCGGACGGGCATTTCCCAATCGTAACCAGCAAAGGAATTCGAGATATCAAAGATGTTCGTCTTCCCGATCCGACATTTTCTGGCTTCCTCAAGGATCTGCCCACTCTCCCTGATGAGGTGATGGCAGGGGCACCTGGTATAATTTCCGCCCTCCAGGCCAGAGGATTGATCAAGGCAATCGATTTTCAGGATGTTCTCAAGGAATTACAGTCTCGCCCTTTGACCGAGAACGAATTTGTTTCTTGTCTTAATTGGTGGATTGAAATCTTCAAGGAGTCAGATCGCAGCCGATTACTACCAATACGATCACAAGTGATCAATGCAATCGTTTTATCCGTTGGACAGGAGAATGGCCCTAGTCAAAAGATTATTCCGCTGGCCTCAATCAGGTCATTCATAAATCCTCGATCCCCGGCTGGAAACATTCCTTCGGAAGCTCCGCTACCTGAATCGTTGCTACCTGTCTCTATAAGCAAACTCTTCAAACCCGATGTGCTCTTGGCATGTTTCCCCTGGACCGAGCTTTCCTTAGTTCAATGGCTTTCTTTCATTTGCAGCACCCCCAACTTGCCCGTGGAATACGATATCGCAGCCTCGCCAATTTGGTCAGAACGAGTTTTGACACTCATCACACGTTCTTGGCCGACGCTTACAGCTGCGTCCAAGGCAGAAATTGTACAAATTCTTCGAATCAAAACATGCATTCCAACCTCTGCTGGTTTGAAAACTCCCCATGAAGCATATTTCCCAAATGTCAACATATTTGGTGATTTACCTGTGGTAACTTTCCAATCTGGCACCGTTATCAAAGGTACCTTGGAGAAAGTTCTTCAGGAGCTTGGAGTCCGCAAACACGTTGAATTGCAAATAATTTTCAACAGGTGAGCTGCATTTCTCTGTGAACTTTGAAGAGAATCATTAACGGATAATATTTGACGCCAGAATGATCAAGACCAACGAATGGACAATAGCAGATCTCACCAAATACCTGGTATCTGTCAAGGATTCCTTGACACCAGAGGAAATGACTCGCCTCAGAGCCACGGCGGCCTTTCCAACAGAATTGAAGGAGGAAAACACCCCCGGTGAAAAGCGAACCCGATACAAGGCAGGCCAATTATATGAACCTCTTGAAGTTTTTCGGACTCTCGGGTTGCCTATTATCGATTGGGGCCAACACACGAAATGGCGGGGTTCGTCTGAAGAAGGTATACCGTCTTGTCTCCTAATGAATGAATTCAGAAGACCTAACGAAAAGAGTAGCCAAACTATTGTTCAACCTTGGCTTGCAGCGCTTTCCTCCATTACCAAAGGTGATAGCACTGTGTACAGATAATGATCCAAATGTAAGTCGCTCTTGAAAATTTACACGATACCAACAGATACTTAGCATATCGATCAGATACGGACAGCGGCTTTGAAGTACTTGATCGACAATGTTGATTCGAAATATCAGGACTACGATCCAATGAACTTTAAAGATACACGCTTTATTCCGGCATCGAAAGGATCCGAAGCTTGTTTGGGGAATATACAAGAGGTATGTATTGGACTATAATATAGTATGGAAATTGTATTGAATACGGCTCTAGGTCTTTTCGGCTCCATGGGCTGGTGTTGGCTTCATGGTTCTCCAATCCGACTATCAAATGCATGCATCGAAGTTAAAAATCAAGGATCACCCCCCTGCTTCGCAGTTGATGTATTTCCTTCAAACGAAACCTCCCTCAAGCGATGAAGAAGCAGCGAATCTATTTCGTCTCCTTGCTGGAAGAGTCAACGGTTTGTGCACTTCTTCTGCAACTAGTCAACCCTGATGGAAATCCGATAGATTTCAAAAGTTCGGACTTGCAAAGGCTTTCCAGCATAGCTTTTGTGCCTGTACATGCCGAGAAAGGAATGGCCGGTCCAACTGTTCGCTGGTTGCCTCCTTCGCAATGTTATCTGGCCGGAGAAGGTGGCGCAGCGTTCCATTCTAAGCTATTCGTCTTCGTCGATTTTGGCACAAGCGCCAATGCATTCCTTACTGCTTGTGGGACAAGAAGCCAGCCTAGCGTTGAAGAGGTCGCCAAGATACTGCTGAGCAACCCTCTCCAGTTCTATGAGCTGGCGCAAGGGCCTGTCAAGTCAGTTGATTTCCTGCTCCCCCATTTTTACTTCTTTAAACATACGATATTAGTTTCCTTGCAGAACTCCGCAACCTCGCAGTAAACATAAAATCCATCTCATCCACCACCATATTGAGAATGAAAAGAGCGCCAGTTCTCCTTGGGCTTCAGCGGAAGCCAAAGAAGCAAACCAAATCCACCGATGATTGGGATGAGGATGAATGGGATGTAGTATACGAGCTCAAGAAACCTGGCGACATTATCATCGCAGATGATACACATACCTATCAGGCTTTTGGAGACTCCCTCTTTACGGCACCGCAGGAAGACATCATAGAAGGTAATGAGACTTCTCATTCTTGGATCAGTTGTTAATGGGATATTGTATCTAGCATTCTACGTCAGCCTTGGTTCTCAGCGATTGAGTAAAGTTGTCAGAGAAGAATATCAGACAACAGGAGAATTGCGCGATTCTAAGTCTGCGTTGGAGACTTGTACATTAATACTTGAAAGATTGCCTCTATTCCTTCACGAGCATACCCATGCAGCTACTCGTGTTTCTTTTTCCTGGTTGTCGTCCAACAAAAACTTCGTCGTCAGGGCTTTCGGAAAGCTGGTTGTTGTCAAGTATCTCAATTTTGGGCTGCTGAATCTTTCTCGAAAACAAGATGCTTCGGCAGTTGCCCGACGAACTGGCTCTGGTCCAATAGAGTTATGGATAGCCGGAAACTCTCAAGTGGATATGTATGAGTAAGTTGTTTTTTCTTAACACATAGACGTTTGCCGTTCATCTAAACCTCAATACCTACAGAGTGGCAACATCGCTGAATCGCCTTCTTTTCGATTCGCCAAAAGCCAATGATGCACTTCTTTTTATGACCATCCTGTCAACCGACCTCCGATCGCTAAAACGCAGAGGGTACAATGGTAAGTTTTGTGGTTGTCGCCTTGGAATGAACACAACTTAATCGAGGCCGAAAATTTGTTACATAGTGGACAGAATTCTTCGACAGCAACGAGACGCTCGTTTGGCAGCGGAAAGTGCTAGGATAGCAAAGGAACAGGAAGAAGCTCGACAAATACTCCCTGGATCATTTGAGTCGGAAAAAATCCCAGGCCCTAGGGAACTGGATCATGACCAGCAGACTCTTGTTGCCCAACCAAGAGGGGCATCACCTCCGCCCTTGGCCAGTACTTTCCAAAACTTACGCCGTAAGCTTGCATCTGTGACGTCAGCCCAAACGGAAAAATTGGCAAATTTGGCGAACCAGCCGTCTACTAAGCCAGCAGGTCAACCGCTTGGTGAACATCACCCTGGGCCTTCGAAGCAACCTCCAACCATAGCACCTCCGGAATGGAGCGGCCATACATCCACACCTGCGGGTGGTTCCAACGATACCTCTGGGGTGACTCCATTGAGTAATATATGTATGATCCAAATATCCTTATATCTATTCACCTTGGGTTGCTGACATATCATTGCAGCTAGAAACATAGACCTTGCCGTCAATTCCTGTCGACCAGAATCGGGCGATCTTCTTCAAAACCGCGAACATATGCAAAGAGTCACAGAGAGCGTGAACGATGGATATTGCGACATCTCTGGGCGAAAGGGCGATTTGCGCAACATCGGTACGTTATTCAGATGGTGGATCACAATTTTTTTTCTGGTCTGATTATATACGTATTACTAGGTCGAATGGGGCCGGTCAAAATTTATCTTTCAGAAGGTATAAGGAAAATTCAACTTGAAAAGAAAATGTCTCTGATAAATGGCCCATTGGTTAGAGGTGACAACATCGCCAGAATCGTTCATGGAGGTTAAGAACCTGCCCATTGCCCGTTTTATTCATGTCATGACTCCATTGGCCAACATATATGAGCTACCCATCACCAATCTCCATATATTCTATGACCTGCAAGGTGGAATTATTGCCTTTAATAGGAATGGAAGCATCTTCCTCAATTTGCGATACTTTGAAGAATGGCGTAAGTGACTCCTCCCTGCATGAACCCCGGTCCCCAGATATTCAATGTGACATCTAGATGATAATGATGTTCATGGCAATAAGTTACAAGAAGCCTACATATCCTGGTATCGTCAATTTTTAGGTTGTCAAGAGCTTTAACATACTCATTCTAACGATAGGTACTTCACGATCGCTCACGAAATTGCCCATAACCTTGTGCAGCCCCACAACTCGGAGCATGAATTCTATTTTTCTGCCATATGCGAACGGTATCTTGCACAGCTTGCTCGACTTATTAGCTCAACTCCTACCACTTTGGATACGTTTAAGAAGTAATTTTTCGGACATTCATTCCAAACTCACTCCATGGATATATACTGTAACTTTAGCCATCTACATAATATAGTAATATTTTGATCTCAATTTCATTTCTATTTTGCTACAGAGCTAAGATTACCCATCCAAGTAGTTGTTTGAGGTCAAGGCCATAAGCAAGCTATAAGGCTCGAGTTGGGCTCGAAGTCGCGCCTGGGAGCACCTTGAGAGCTTCATTAAATGAGATTCCCAAAAAGGCAACCATGATCATAAATTCGGACGGGCGGGCCGCTATTGGCAGATGTTGTTAGTGCTTTAAACTGTACAATCGAATTCTCATACGTACACCTGCGGGCTTTCTCACCTCACACACCTTCTCATACGCTCAATAATCTACATACACGCGAGACGGAGGTATTCCTGGCAGGGTGTCGACACTCAGCTCACTTCCGGTGCGTTCAAGCAAGTTATGATCTTTTTGGACTTCATCCAAGATTCTATCCTCTATCCTAGTAGACTCCGGTAGCAAGTGTAGCACTAGGAAACTACCCTTAAGACTACATCCTACGAAATATGGCTTCTCATATTCGTCGAAAACCCCAGGTCACCTATAAATCACCATCAGCGGAGGATCATGCCTTCATATCATTGTCCTTGGCCTACTCAAGAAATTCATCACCATCGTCAACAACGAAATCAACGCAACTTCAGACTTCCCCTGATAAAAACCTCCATAACCATGCTCTACAAAACTTTGCTCGCCCCCGATATCCAGCAATACCCTCTCTTCCACTTTTTCATCCATTCGGTCGCTTGGCGATGTCACTTCCCCCACTTGACCCATCGCGTTACGGTCTTCCTATCCCTGCCGTTTCTGACGATCTCCAACCCAAGTCGTCTTCTCGCGTGAGGCGTCCGACCGTAAAAGTACGCGAAGTCGAAGAAGAGGCGCCCACAATTTCATCATCAGTCAGTACCATCGCGGCAGTTGCCGCGCGTGAAGTCAAAGAAAGACCCAGCCCTCGAAAACGGCGCGCGGGAGGTGCGAAACGAAAACGAAAGGATGCAGATGACGGCGACGCCACTTACCCTGCGAAACGCACGCGAATTCCACGCGGCGCGGCAGGCCCAGGTGATGAGGAATCCCTTGTGGATGGACCACAGATAGATGAAGTCGAACTTCCGAGTCCGCCTGATGCAGCACCGGACCTTTCAGATGCAGCAGCAAAACGGCGCTCGACACGAGCTAGAGGGAGTCTTAAACGCCGAGACTCAAGTAGTAGCGAAGCGACATCCATCTCGGGTTCAGCTAATGTATTACCTGAGGCCGGGAACGCAGCCCCACCAGAGATCAGTGTCCCGGAAGACACTGAGATAGCGCATAAATCAGATGATCCCAGCGCAGATCCGTTGATTGAAAATGACGACAAAGAAGAGGGCGAGCTTAGTGAGGAACATCTTGCTACAACCTAACTCTACATGATGGAAGGGAGGAAATGCAAGTTGTTATGTACATATGTATTTTAAAAACGGTCTGTCCTTGTAACATTTTGTTAATCTCATACGGAATCAAATTCAATGCTAAATTAATTCTTCATCTTTAAGTCATTAGCGTCGCTTCGTAGGGTTGTCGTAGGGTCTTCTTTTGGGCCGAGGAAGAGAGCTATAGGGTCAACGACATTTGCTAAACTTCCGGCGCAATAAGGAAATATGACCACGACCTCCGTCTCGCCAAATTTTCCAAGATTCTCCAAATATGATTTTTGTTAAGCAGGTGGATAATAAATTTAGTAAGATGATCCGCGATGTGTATCGCCCTGAATTACTTGGAGCGCTTGCAGCTGCTTGCAGGCACAATTAGCTCATAAGTGTGTTGAACGCTAATGATCATGAGCACAGCATGTGATTACTACATAGGCATGGCAGTCCTAGACCTTCATGAGGCCTGATTGTAATCCTTATGTTCAAAACAGGTCCAAATCCCACCTTGGGCCCCGAAGGAATCAGAATTCTGCTGTGTAGACACCCTACCTGCATTGCTGCTGCTCTCTAGAGTCTACGGACTGGTGAGATTTCTGCAAAAATATGATAGAAGTTGATCCGATGTCGGATATACTTCCCCACAATGGTGATCCTGCTGGTACGCGGCATCGCATCTGCTGTTCAGAGTCTATCGAATCTTCTCTGTCAAATTTTATGTTATGCACCGCGCCCAGCCGCGCACCCGGTACCAATCTCCTATCCAAGGCAAAGTCAAGGAAGGTCAAGGACCACATAAATTTACCCCACGGGGCCCCGCAACGGTTGTTAAAAACACAGGCTTGTTGCTTTGTACAACAGATTTTCCTCCGTCGTTACTGATTGGGCAAGCGCTGATGGCTTTTGATTCTCGAACGCGATCTCATGATGAATTTGTTTGTTCGAATCGTAACTCTTATGTACAGGTACTGACACGGTGTTGTAGGCACTGGAAGCTTTAACATCGAACCAGAAACCAGCGTTCTTTTTGCACGGCCGAACAAGTCTCCGACAGCCAAATTCTGCTCGCTAGGGCGATGATGTCATAATAGTTCCGTCAAATTCAGAAAACGCGACCACTGCAATTTCAAAGAAATAAAGTCACATTCTCTTGATTCAGGTGCCCCTAGGTGATACTATGCTGGTGGAAGAAAAGCTGCCCATAGGATAATAGATATGGGGCCCCAAAGGAAGCTCCAAAGAATCCATAATTGGCCAAACGTCGGATGGTAAACCAGGAGCCATGTGCCGGCCCAATACACCAAAGGCATGGAAGCAGCAAGTCGAAGAACAATTTGGGTGTGCGAAGTAAATAGCAGGATCGAAGCAAATATAATGG